>DWQX01000960.1:0-33190 GCA_018245475.1 Pharmacophagus antenor
ATATATAATAAATTATTTAAGGAACATATATATAAATGTATATATGAAATATCAGATATTTTCATTAAAAAATATATCAGTACATAAGGATGTTATTCTAACCTTAAGTAGAATTAGATATATACGTAAATTCACAGTAACTCTAGTGTAACTTAAGATAGAAATCTCTTCAGTTGCTCGAAGAAGGCGCAAAGAGAGCAGACCTAGGCGACAAAGAACAACTTTCTCGGCACACCAAACGCTTCGTCTGGAACTGGAATATGCTAGAGGCGAATATGTAGCAAGAGCGCGAAGGTAATGTTTTTTTACTAAAAATCAAAAAGTTTTTGAAATATGTTTATTAATTTATATATTGTAAAATAAAACATCTCAGTGTATGTACATATATTATTTTAAAATTGACACCAGTTGATATACATTTCTATAAACTCGAGACAAACTGCGTAGTCGTATTCTGGATGATGAGCTTACTTATTAGGTTCGTGACTGACCACTTGTTAGAAAAAGTGGTCAGTAATGAACCCAATACTATATACTAAGAAGTTTTTTGTCAAAGTCTCTTTGTATCTCGTGAATATAAGCGATAGATGTATTTCTAAAAAAATTGAACATATAGACTATAAGACTAAGTTATAAACATACAACAGTGACAACAAATTTTTAAGTTCATTAGTATTATTGCAGTATTTTTTGTTTTGCTAAATGCGGTTTTTGTACATGGATTCAAAGTAGCACTTCTACTCGTCGCAAGTCTGTGTAAGAAAAACGATGTGTCTTATACAACCCAATATTAGAGTACAGTAAAGTACATTTGAAATTAACTATATTACAGATGTGAGCTGGCATCTGCTCTTTCTCTTAGCGAAACTCAAGTAAAGATATGGTTTCAAAATCGAAGAGCAAAAGATAAAAGAATAGAGAAAGCTCAACTAGATCAACAATACAGGTATCAATTTAAAAAGATTTAACATCGTATGAATATTACAATCTTTTGTAATAATTGGACACTCACTTACGCTAGACACTATGCTAGGCTAGGCTCACTTTTGCTCGCTCACTAGACTTATGCTCGGAGTTTCTCTGAAGGATCGAGTCCGCAACGAGGTTATCCTAAAAAGAACTAAAGTCGTCGATATAGCTCACCACTTAAGTAAGCTGAAATAGAAGTGGGCTAGCCATTTTCCCAGACGTACCGATAACAGTTGAGGTAAACGAGTTCTTCAGTGGAGACCGCGGGTCGACAAACGTCGCCCTCAGACTAGGTGGAGCGATGATCTACGTAGAGAAGCGGGCAGAAATTGGAAGAGGGTGACCGAGGATCGTACGCGGTGGCGTGCACTTGGAGAGGACTATGTTCAGCAGTGGACTGATATTGACTGCTGATGAGGATGTAACAATTGTGTATAATCAATCACATGGTACAATCATAAATATTTTTCTATTGGTTATGGGTTAACACATGATCTCGATATCACCTGATATTTAGTGAAAATGGGGCCGTTGATGGTGAAGCGTGCTCGTACGCCTAGAATACTTCAGGCTCTCAAATGTACGACTGCCGATTCCAACAATGCTGTTATGGCGGCAGATTGACACTGACGGTTGTAGCTAGCCAGGCGGGTTTGAAAAACTTTACCATCATCCGGTCTCCATTAGTTCTGTGGCCCGGGAATCGCACCCTCTTTATAAGGTAAACCACTGCACCACAGAAGCTACATTAAACTGGAAAACAATTTTTAAATGTGCATTATACGCAGTCGTATAATAAATGAAATAATTAAATTTATTTTCTTAGTGCAAAATTCTAATATCCCTTCTAACATGGTAGTAAACTTGTTATAAATTTTCAGACAACTAGCGGCAGCGTCTGGTTTTTTCCCAACTATACTCAGCTCGCCCTATGGTCAAACGCCCCCTTGCCCCTGTCTACCAGTACATCCGCAGCAAGCATTAAATAAGTGATTTATTAATTCAGTAATAAAAGTAGATTATAAATACATTTTAGTACATCGAATGTTGAAATAACGTTATTTCATAATTTCATCAATATAAAAATACAGATAATATTAAATGTCAATTGTATAAGAAAATATGTTGAAAAAGTTCCACCTCCCCTTCCTATTAGAAATTTAATGTTTATAAATGTTCTATCATACTTAACACACATTTTAGATTAGTTTTACCTATAATAAGTTATATCTAGACCGTTCGATAGATCACCACAAAAGTGGGATGTATTGTGAATTTCCAAACAATATAAATAAAAAATTGAAACGAATTATTTTGGAATCGCAAAGAGCTAGATAATTAGTTGAATAACAATAATTAATCATGTTCTTTAAAAATTAATCTGAATTTATATTTTTATTTTACTAATGTTTTCATTCGTTTAAAATATAATTATTACCTAACTTGTACTTTTTGCTTGAAATATATTTTTTGTAATATGCTAGTCAATATAAACAAGCCGTTAATTTTAGAAGGCGGGGAATTTAAGTATTAATTAAAAGATTATAAAATACATGTATAATTATAAATCAATCGAAACTTATAGAGCATTTAATTTTTTGTACAGATTAGTCATTTGAAAAAAATTTAAAATAATTATATGACGTCTCCCTCTTTCATTTATATCTTATCTCTTTATATAAGATGAACTTATCCTACTTTTAGAATAATCGGCTAAATGTTTTTGTAAAAAATAAAAAACTGAAAAAAATATTTAATTTTTTATTCAGCAAACTCAACTTACCATGGCCTTTTCCACGATCACAGACTTGTCCACCGCGTAGAAGAGTCCATGGAAAACAGTGGTCGTTTTATTTAATATTGCACGCATTAGGAACTAATAAATGGTATACATTTTAAAATTTGAATATAAAGTAAAAATATGAATCTATTCCAAAGTATTAATTTTAAGGTTAAGAGAGATTGCACTTGAAAAAAGGTTGCATAAGAGTCAATTCTTAGAATAACAAAAACTAAAAGGATTTATTTTTAATGTACATTGGTATAACAGGACAGTATTCTTATTTTCTATTAAACATGTTTAATACAAATATTCTATTTCACCCAAAGTTATAGTTTAAAATTGTATACAACACAAACACTTCCACATGCAGTGTGTCACAAAAATGGAATGTTTTAAACCAGTTTCAACAAAAAGTAACAATTTTTAAAAAACAAAAGAACTAAAATGTCCCTTCCTATGAAAAAAAAAAAAATGAAACTTGCAATTCTTTCAATTAATAGGGTGAATATTCTTCTGTAAGCCTAATAAAAAAATTTGGCAGTGAGGAAGTGATACCATTTTAAATACCACATCTAAAAATCGTGAAAGTGCTAATTGTAAGTTTTGACAAAAATTGAAATCATTGGTCTGCAGTACCTTTATCGCAAACCTTAGCAAAAGTTTTAAAAAAAAAGAAATGTAGTCCTGTCCTAGTCCACTTGTGCCTCAATATCTAGTTGTTGGCTGCCTACTCTTGTCTACTCTACCATCTGCCTGCCTAGCTTCAACTATGGGCAACTTGACACCTAAGCATTAAAAATATACTTGTAAGTGTATTAACAATAAAATAAATAATTAAAACTTTTCTGCACATGAGTTTTCTAATATTAGGAGTTCATTAAGCACCTAATGTTAATGGAAAATACCACGTAATAATACTATTACATTCAAGATGACTGATAGTTACTTGAAAGCTAGAATATAGTTGGTGCTTTACTTCAGTTACATTTATTTTTATTTATTTAATTGTTTAAGAGGTATGTATTACTTGTCATTCTTACATTTTGTTTTTGTTGTGCTCTTAAATTTTTGGAATTTTATTGATTTTACTTTTAAACATACAAAACAGTACAAATGATTTATTTTTCATATTTGAATACTCGATCTTTCTGCTTTAATGAATAAAAAGACAATAGCAAAAGTGTGAATAAAATTTGATCAAATAAAATTAATTAATGGAATGTTAACATATTGCAGAAATTAAAATGTTTAGTTGTGCAAATATATTGCTAGGCATGTTTTATATGCATTCTCTGTAATAGAAACTTTGCAAATTGTGTGTTATTTGATAAACTATTTTTATTGGGATAGTTTTTAATGTATACAACTATGTAACTAATAAAATATAGTACTCACAAGAACATCAGACACCATTAGTACCGGCGTTGTGTTCCGCTAGAGGACCCCATACCACAGTAGTTCTGTCTAACTCCACTGTTTCCTATTATCAGATTAAAAAAAAAGCACAACGATTACATAAATACAAATTTCTATGATTTCTTTAGGTATTACCATAGAACATTACTTTCAATGGAACTTTTTTATTAATTTAATTTTTTTACCAGAACTGTAAGGCTGTTGTCTTTGTGCATTGTAGTTGGATCTCACTGGTCCTCCACTGTAGCTTTGTTGATAACCATCACCAAAATTATCCTGAGACCATGGTTGATCACCATAACTTTGATTATCCCATTCTTCTTCAGACTTATTTGGTTCCCAAGGACTTTGATTTCCCCATCCAGTTCTTTCTCCATAACCTGAGGCATACCCACCTCCTTCTAAAATAATTAAATGTAATTGTTGTCCATGCAGGTTATATAGTTAATTTAAAAACAATGAGAATGATTCTAAGAACTGATACTGTTTATATATCGAATTAATAGAGGAGTTTCAGGAATAAACATTTGAGTGTTTTTCTTTTAATCAAAAATGTGTTAACATTAATCGACAATTACGGATGTTCTTATACGACAATAAGGCTATAGATGGCTAAGTGCGCTCGGCCAGAATACTGACTCATGGCAGCAGGTTTATGGGTAGGGACAGAAGAACCAAAACACCATTCCGATACAACTACTCATGTGGCTTTGGAACCGAACCCATGACTTCCATATTACAAGACAAGTGAAAAACCACTGCTTCTGGTTTTGATGTTATAGTCCTAAAATTTATATTATAAAATAATATTAGATACCCCAATCATCACGATTATTCCAGTTGCCTCGACGACTATTGTTGCTACGGCCACTACGGCTGCTATTTCTACCACGACGACTTCCACTAAAATTTGGTCCACCAATACTAGCTGACATTTCTGATTTTGATAATGCTTTCTTAACATCAAGATGACGACCATTGATGTTATGATCTTGTTGCACTGTTGATTTATCAAATATGTAAAACTAATAGATAACAATTAGGAAATGCAATTTTTTGCTTTATAAACCATTGCTGTCTATTTCACAAGTAGTTAAATGACATTGAAGCAATAGATGGTAAAGCCTGCACAGAATACTTTGTTTTACATATGTTTGTACTGTTGTGGTAGCAAATTTAAATTGAAGGAGGTAGATAGCCAGATGGTTTCAATAAACTACTATTCATGTGTCTGGATCAAACCAAAGGCCTACTTACTACCTTATTGGGTAAGTGACTTAGCCTTTATAAAACAGAGATGGTTAATTTTAAACTGAGATAAAATTAGTTATTTAAAATCTAATACAATAATTAATCTTTAAAGCTCCATATAAAAGGGTTATAAAAATATTAAATATCTTTACTTTTAAGAAACTTAAATTTTGCCACCACAACACTATCAACCATTAACCAATGTTTAGGTTTTTCGTTGTCAACATTCTTATTATGCTCTTTATTCTACCTTTTGTAATTGAAACCTATTGACTAACAAACTTTCATATGATTGTTCAGTTTCTTAACTACACCCATTCATATTTAAATAAAAAAAAAATACTGTGCCATTTTGAGAATATGGTCAAATACACAACTGGATGAGGAAATTTCTTTTCAGGCAACAGATGATAATGTATTTACTACTTAATCTTAATTACAATTTAACTAATTTAGAATAAATAACTTACAACATATTCTATCAACTGGATCATAATCATCAAATTCAATAAAACCAAATCCTCTCTTCTTCCCTGTATCTTTGTCAGTGACTACAGTAACTGAGATAATATTACCATATGATGAGAAATAGTCCCGTAAATCACTCTCTTCTACATCTTGTTTTAAGTTACCAACAAATAACTTCTTTACAGTTGCACTTGCATCAGGTCTTTTTATTTCTTCTCTAGGTACAGCTCTTTTTGGTTCAACAACTCTGAAATAAAAATCATTACAGGAATTTTATTTAACAGTACTATTCATAACTGGTTATTTGTAATTTGCTTCTAATATATGTAAAATATGATAAATATTTTGTCTTTCACATAATAACTGAATGCATGCGAAATTAAAAAATATATTTTAGTAACCTTGAGGCTCATCCTGATGATTATTAAGGTTATAATCTTGTTGCACTGTTTTAAAATATAAGACTTAACACAAGATCATAATTAGTCCTTATTTAATCATTATATATTGTTCATGTGGAAATTAAACAATAATTGTATACAATAAACTGTTAATGCAACAATTATACACATTGAATTAGATTTTTAGGAATGCACAATTAATTTCTTACAACACTTCAGAATATATTTGTATGACATACATGATAAATTCAGGATGGGTATTTTTGTTAGAGGTTTACTAATTATAACATTTTAATCTTAAAATTAGGTTACTGAATGTCGAACTCACCGTCCATCAATTTTGTGTGGCCTATTATTCTGTGCATCGTCTACCATATGAGCCCGAGAATAGGTTATAAATCCAAATCCTCTGGAGCGTTTTGTATGAGGGTCTTTCATAACAACGACGTCTACAATTTCTCCCCATTGTTCATAAAATTCTTTCAGGGAATTATCAGAAGTACGGTAATCTAAACCTCCAATGAATAACTTTCTCAAGTGCTCAGGTTCTTCCTGGAAAATTATTTAATTATATATAATCATAATCTGCCTATAGCGACTATTACTATTAAGGAATAGTTTTCCTTAACCAAAATAAAGTCTCTTATTTATAACTGGAACAAAAATCTTCAGTTATTTTCCTATAAATAAAAATATTTTAAGACTAAATCTCAAACATAGCTCATTTATACTGTATTTTTTATTCACTTACAAATTCATCACCATCACCATCACCACTATGTTTCATATTGGTTATAAAAATATAATTTTTGTTTAGAATACCAATATATTTTAGACAGAAACCGGGTTCTCCTCAAATTATGTGGTGAAATATTATCAATTATATATTTAATCACATTACTAGAACATAAATCTATGTATACCAATAATAATAACTCAATACACAGGCTAAAACGTACAGGTTAATGCTGTATAATTATCACAGACAACTATTATTATTTGTTATTATCTTAGTTTCATAGATCATGGGTAAGTAAAATGCGCAAAGTATTAAGAATAGTTATAATAATGTGGTTAAATTTTGATTCAATGCGTAAATATAGTATTTATTTTAAAATGTAATAACGCAATTATGAGTAACAAAAAAAGACTGAAATTATACGGACGTAAAACTTAAGCTGTAATAACTTTTTGAGTCACGGTTTAAAAAATCAATAAACAGTTTATTTACAAAATTAATATTATTATATGCTTTGTTTTATTACATAAAAAATCATGTCTTTATTAATTTATTAGTAGATAACAATTAAGTTTTAACATTGGGTTGCCAGAAAATATTGCGATTAATTTCTACTGTTAACACTTTCCCTATTATTCTTTGTGCTCAGCGCTAAGCAGCGTCAACGTTCGTTATTTCTTTCTGGCGTGGCGTCGGTCTGCAACGGTAGTGTTCGTGGAAAAAGTGACCGCTTTAGTTTGCGTTAAAGTCGCTTTCCTTATTAAAATTACTTTATTTTTTAATCTAATAAATTTTTAAAATGAGACCGCAGCAAAATGGTGATGATGGTTTTGTAAGTACAATTAATTTAATTTACCGGTACACCGTTGTCTAACACGGTGGGGTAATTAATATTTGTCTTAAATAAGAAAGTTCTATACGAAACAAGAGCGGTTATGATATTATTACCACTTTATTTCATTAGTAAAGGTGTTTTTAATAAGTAATATGGACGCAAAACGCGTTACATTAAACCACGCCATACGCCGCCATTTTGTTGTTGTAATGTACGGCCTACTTTTTAGGAGGAGCCTGAAGTGCATCGTAAAATCTTTATTGGAGGACTTAATTATAGAACTACCGATGAATCATTGAAAGCACACTTTGAAAAATGGGGCGAAATTGTGGACGTTGTGGTTATGAAAGACCCTAAGACTAAAAGATCTCGTGGTTTCGGTTTTATTACGTATTCTAAGGCGCATATGGTTGATGATGCACAAAATAATAGACCGCATACTATTGACACACGGTGAGTTTAAATTAGTTTTTTATTTAATTAATTTCACGTTAATTCTTGCAGTCCAGCTATATGAGAGCTTAATCATTACTCTCATATCGTTTTAAACTGCATAAACTAAATGACACTGCTTGGTGAATGTCACTTGTACTTTACACGTGGCATTTTCTGTAGGGTCGACACGTCTGTAATATTAATAATATTTTTCAATTTACAAGTTTGAATGCGTATATAAATTGCTTTGCATGTTTCTAGAGTTGTTGAAACTAAGCGCGCTGTTGCCAGACAAGATATCAAAAATCCTGAGGCAGGTGCTACTGTTCGAAAACTTTTCATTGGAGGCATTAAAGATGATCACACAGAAGACCAATTACGAGAATACTTTTCAAATTATGGCAATGTACAAAATGTAAGCATTGTCACTGATAAAGCAACTGGCAAGAAGCGCGGTTTTGGGTTCGTCGAATTCGATGATTATGATCCAGTTGACAAAGTTTGCTGTAAGTATGAACTTTGTGTTAATATTCCACAGTTTTGCCCCAAAATGGAATTGTTATGTCCAATTTTGGCTTCCTCTGACTGTGGATATTAAATTATTGATTAAAGCTATACCAATCTACCATTCTATTGGTAAGATCAGGTACGCAAATCAATGTACATATTTCATTAAATTGTTTATTGTATTAATGCCAACACTTAAATGTATTTTCGATAGTAATTACTTACATCTTTATTTATTTTATAGTGAATGCACCACACAAAATTAATGGAAAGCAATTGGATGTTAAGAAAGCTCTTCCTAAAGATGGATCTGATCAAAGAGGAGGGGGTGGCAGGCAGGGACAGAGGAGAAATGATAGCTGGGGTAATTCTGGTAAGTATTTTATGTTTACAAATTATACAATTCTTTCCAAATAGATATTAATGTTTTTGTAAATTAGGTGGTGGTTATGGTAATAACCAAGGAGGAGGATGGAGCAATTCAAACCCTTGGGATAACAACCAAGGTGGTTGGGGTAGTAGCCAGGGAAGTGGTGGATATGGAGGTGGAAACCAAAGAGGAGGTGGAGGATGGGGAAGCAATCAAGATTTTGGTAATTATGGGCAACAAAGTTACAGTGGTGGTCCCACAAGAAATCAACAATATAGCAACAATAGAGCAGCTCCATACAATATGAACCAAGGTGGTGGTGGAGGTGGCTATGGAAGTGGAAATTATGGTGGTGGTGGACAAGGAAGAGGAGGAAGATTTTAAACCATGTATGTATGTATACCATACTTTATTCACTACATATTATGAATTGATAAATTATTCATACAGAATTCTGACTCACTACAGCCTCATATAGGATGCTAAATGGGATATTTTTCCTAGGTTGGACAACATAGTATCATTAATTAAAATATAGGAGATGATAGACTATTAATTGACAGTTAAATAATGTTGTACAGATACTTCTATTGTATTTTCCTTGGTATATGACTGATAAGCTTTTTTCAATCTCTAGGTTTCGTGCTAAGTACACTAGTAGAGCAGAGTATACCGTGCTAGTGTAGGCAGTACGCTCCGGAGCACTAGTTACACCTCTGGTCTTCTCGAGACCACCTAGGAGAAGCCGTCAGGAAACAAATTAAATGTAGTTTGGAGCTCTTTTTTATTTTATAGAGAAATATGAATAGATTATTTTAAAATATGTACTGATTTGTAAGTTGGTCTTCTATTTATTGTAGTACTTTAGGTACTTATCGTGACTATATTTGTAAGGATTTCCATAGTATGTGAAAAAAGGTTTTATACGGATAATTAAGTACAATATAGGATTAATATGTAACAAGTCCCATGAAATAGAAGCTAGGTTTATGAGATCCAAGTTTACATTTAAGGTTTAAAAAAATGGATCATGATTATTATTTTCCTGACATTTCTCAGTATTAAGTTCTCAAATACTATTAATTTGAAATTTTAGGTTAATAAAATATTGGACATCTAGGATATAATTAAATGTATAAATAAAATTTAATACAAAAGTCGTAGGGGTTGTTTCTTTAGAACTGTACATATACCTTTTTTGTTTTCTTTTTAAAACTGCATTTTTTTTTAACAAAATGCAGTTTTTCTGAATTGAAAGATATGATGCACAAAGAATATTCATTTATGTTCATTAGACATAAATAAATGTATAAACATAAATGTCTAAATTTTTATTTTCTGTTTGAGAAATTAGATTGTGAAAATATGGATTTAGATAATATTATGTACAGGTATTGCATTATTAGATGTCTTAACCTGTAAAAAAATATTACTTTTTTTTTTATTTAGTATGTTATTAATATGTAGGATTAAAACTATTATCTACATTATTAATAACAAGATTTTATCAAGACATGAAATTTAAAGTTATTATTGGTGTGGTGTAGAGTATTTCCTTACGCCTAGACATTGCTTAAACAAAAGTAAGGGCTAAGAATGCATCATTATTGTATCTTTTTTGTTAATGTAGATTAGTATTGATGCAAAACAGCCTATTTTTCTATTTCCGATTCCCGCAAAACAGCGCCAGCCTTTACGGTTTCGACGTTTTAGGGTAGGTATCATATTATTCTTATAGAGCTATATATTTAAGATGTTGACTAATCAATAGCTTTACTGCATTATCGTCCTTGTTATCGTTTTTCTATGTAAATATGCAACATGGCTGATTTCATCTCGATTATTGTATTTCCAAAATTAGTTGAAATTATCTATAGGAATCTTCATTTTGTCTTTATAAGGTTAGTAAGCAATAATGCAGCACAATGAGAGTATTGTGGACATGTAAATATAAATTCTGATACGAGCGACTACATGCTATAAGAATAGAATACATTATTACTAAAAATTAACTACACAATTTTCTGATATTGAAGATAAAACTTATTACATATCTTGTACTCATTACATTATGGTTCTTTTTCTTATATATACAATGTTACTTATGGATTCCCAATAGATCGTTTTCCTCTGTATTTTGAGATATTACCGATTGTTGATGTTTGAAAAAGTATTTGCTATTTTTATTTAGGAGAAAAACATTGCTCTTACAGGGAGCACTATATGTTCACATAAAGCAAAAATTATATACGATGTTTATATCTTGCGGTATTCGGAAATATATAAGAAACACCCGCCCTTAAAGCAAGTTTACTAGATTGTATAAATCCTTCAAAATCAAATTCCTTCAATAAATGCTACTTACAAAAATGTTCTAGGTTTTGCCTTTTTCTTTTCTATTTTTCAACAAAATAAAACACGTCTAATTTTATTTTTACCTGTACTCTAAACGGCCGTTGTTTTGGTTACTTAGGCAGTTTTGCTTGGTAAGTGAAATACCGTTTGCATCGATTTATATAAATGGATTAAAATGTCAAATGATCCACGTTTTATTAAACGTATTTAAAATCGAGAATGATTAACAGTGTGGTTACACAACTACTTTTACTACTATTATTATTGTAACAAACTGATTTGTGGATGGATACACTAACTAAAGTTAACTGTATTACAAAAATGTCGCTGATATATCAGTGCAATGCTGTGGTGGATTAATGGGACACTTAATATAACCTTGAATGTGGTTTCAGCACTTTTAACGGCAGTGCCATAATATCAAGATAGAAGTCTGAGCAAATACCCGTTCATAGATGTAATTGATAGAATGAACTTCCACCATTCGTCAATAACGTCTAAAGTCACTACTATCACATGAACAACGGAGTCGTATAGAATACTTGTTTGACAATATAATTCATAAATAGGTGTGTAAAGGACTACTTTTAACCATCACATATTAAAACTCAAATAGTTCAATATGTAGTATCCGAGTTTATCTAGGTATATAAGAATATTTTCTTTAGCATGCGAATAGTATGTTAACAAACAAACTTACATTTATCGGGTTAAACGTATTTAGGTCTCCGCATAAATATCAAATATGCAAATATATAAAATGTAAAAAAGTAGGAAAACGGTAAACCTTTTCGTGGAGTGGGACAGCTTTTATATCGCCGGTGTTTAAGGATTTTTTGTCGTTCAGCGTATTTTTCCAAATTGTATATCAATTTTATTCTGATATCCAAGTTGCTGTCAATCTGATTCAGAAATGTGATAAAAAAACAAAATCTGAAAAGAGCTTTCTGTAAAACTGCTATATTCGAAATTAGGTTAATGTAGAAAACCAGCGAAATATTAAAACTAGCACGAATTTTGAAACAAAAGTATGCGTTAATATCTTCACTCCTATAAAAAATCAATTGGGCTAAACCGGCCATAGGCATAGTCGCAACGAAGAACACTAATTGTAAAGAACGTTCTTTAATTATATGTAACCTCTATCTCTGTTAATCCCATATAAACATTTTTATAATTTTGAACTGTGCACTCTTAGAAATTTAAAACTTAATATTTAAATCCTTTAGGGGTTACTGAAAGTAAAGCAATAACGTTATTTTATTAATTTTATTTTTAAGGCTAAGCATAGGCGGTGCTCCTCAATGCAAGCACAATATTCACAGAACAATGTCTGTTTGTAACTTTATTGTAATGTCGGACTGCTTTTATTTTTGAAAAACACATTATCTACGTTTAGTGGAGATAAATGTTGATTAGTAAATATAAAATAATTTCATTAAATACCTATAAATATGTCGATGTTTGCTAAGAAAATCATAACGGTCACGTTCTAGTAATGGTTTATATTACTAGTTTCGAATCTCCCTGTTATAAATTATATCGAGTGATGATTATTATTATTATTATTTTTATAGTATTTATTGATGCTACCTATTATAAACTTTCGCGTTAAGACCATTTTTATAATACGAAGTACATATGTAATGGGAATTTTTGATATAACGTGGAATTTAACACTGCCGGAATGATAAAAATTATTATTAAGTATTTATTGAAATACTATGCGATACCAATTTTCCGAATTTTATTAATTTTCCATTAGTTTAATAGATATAACTTATGTTTTTTTCAATAATTGCATATTTTTCATAGTTCATTAAATTTCCTCCAGTGCAAGTGTGTGAGTCAAGCTCATAATTTTACCCGCCAATAGTGTGTTATTTTAACAACAATGGAAATCAAGTTTTTTGCTATGCAGATAAAAACAGGATAAGGGATAGTTAGGAGTCCATTTTTGGGATCTACCTATTGCATTGTTTTTTTATTCAATAAATTCATTCCTTGAAGTTGAAGTGCAGTAGATTCTAGTTGTCAAGGATTAAAAAATATTTTGACCTAGTGTAAACTTAGGTCTACTTGGCTATGTTAATTAATATGATCTCTGTGTTTTAAGTGCGCATGAACCTATTTTTTTCTTGGAATGTAATCAATATGAAATCTGTAAAAATCAATCATATCAGAGTTTGAGTAAGACATCTTAGTTATCAAACCACATTTTTATCTGTATCTTCGTTATTATTATATAAATTGTTTTATCTCATGAAATTGATAATTCTTTTTCGTCTTACAAAATCGAAATTTAATTTTTGTTTCTAATTAATTTTAATTTTATTTTCATGGCGGTTTCGGGGCAAACGGAGTTGAATCTATTTATCGAGTTACTTTTACTGCTGGTAAGTTTTAATTATTTATTTTTATATTCACATTCAATTTTAAAATAAACGATATTTTTAAACATATGGTTTTATTTCTTATTCCTCTATAAATTCAATGTAGCTCAACGTCAATAATTAACATAATTAAATACACTCTTGAATGATAGAGGAGCAGAAATGTACATTCATAAGAGAATGCTCATAAAGTTTATTATTTAAAAAGAAGACCCGGATAAGTAACTGAAAAAACTAACAAACACGACATTCGACTTTTCTACTATAACAATAATGTTATTCCTTTTAATAACAGTTAAAATCTAGGATTACTGATTTCTAATTTCTTTCGTTAGTGTTCAAACTCAAATTCGCCGTAAAGTTAGAAAAGGGCAGAAATCGATCTTATTACCGATTATTGTATTGTAATGAAACGAAAATGTTTCAAAATAGAAACTACGGTCATCAATTAATTTTCAAAGTACGAAACAATTCGAACTAAAAAATTACAAGCCCAAAATGCTTAAAACACTGATATCGCGCTCTGGTATTAATAGTTAGGCAAAATACACACACACATTAGCTTATGATGGAAATGCTTTAATGTGACAATTTTATAATATACAATATATGAAATGAAACTTCAACGGTGGAATAGATTGTTGTTACTTATAGCTAATATACATGTTTGATCTTTTACACTTCTGGGAATATGACGTCTGATCCTAGTTTGATCCAACTGTTTATGTATGCTGTGAATTAGTTCACCGCCGCTGATTTATATGGTTACTAATGCAGTCTAGAGTTTATTTAGGTCCCTGTTACAGAGAAGTTGTATTTTTATGATGGGTTAACACTTATCTTCATTTTACCTGATGCTAAGTGACAATGAAATAGTAGATGGTGAAGCGTGTTCGTCCAGAATACTTCTGGCTTTCATATGTATGACTGCCCGAAAACAGCAATGCTGTTATGGCGGCAGATTGGTATCGAGGGTACTAGTCAGCCACGCGGGTTCGAAAAACCCGTCACCATCGAGAGTCCGTTGTAACTGACCCGTCAATCTGGGAGCTCCGCGTTACAAGGCTAGCGGTAAACTACTCCGTCACGGAGGCAATCATATAATTGCATGTATCTAATGAATTATATTTTATTTCTATGTAAGTAACGCAAGGGTAAATGCATGCTTTTATAAAAAAAAAATGGTTTAATAGGGGGTAGATAACGGTGCTATAGAATTATGTTAAAAATTATAATATTTTTTAACTCTCCGAGGACCGTTAGAACGTAACTGTAATAACATAAAAATAATTTGCTGTTAGTCGAAAATAAAAATCTTTAACACAAACATTATTATTATATATAAAATTCAATCTTTGTGATGTGTATGTATCCATTAAATATTGTTTTTCAAATTCCATCCCTTAGACGAGAAAAAAAGGATTCAAATTTCAATTAAACTTATTTTTTAGTAAATGGACTCGAAAATTGATTTACGTATTGAAGGAGATTAATCTTAATATTATATAAAAAATTAGTACTTTCAAACAAGTCGCGGTTAAGGGCTTAATTTTTAATTTTGGTATTTATGATTGACAGATATATTCTGCGTAAATGTTCTATATAGAACTTATAATTTTAAGGTAATACAAAAACTGCTATAAGCGATTGACTTTGTTATTATGATCCATTATACTGTAATTTCGTGTATAAAATGATTTAACGCGAATGAACGCAGAAATTTTTGATTTAATATCTCATCCGGTTTAACATTATGAATAGGCGCGTATGCGCGCGATTTCGAAGTGTGAAAAAAATTATAAGTAAACCAAATTGATTTAACAGATTTTCCATACATTTTTGGAAATAATCTTAGGTAATATGTATGTTTTATGCAAAAATAAACCCTTTTAGTGTCTTGCCAAAACAGATGCCTGTGCAAATTTAACCACAGGTGTTTCACAAATTTATGAATGCGTCGAAAAATTTTCATAAAAATCATACAAAAGTTTATATTAATTTTTTTTTAATGTAGTGTGTTCTGGACAAAAAAACTCACAAGTTTCTGCTGCTAATTGAAACTATTACACAGTACAAAGTCAACGGTTTTCAAACACTGACTGCAAAGAAACACTTCTTGTTCTAAGCCAAGACAGATGTTAGTCTCGTCGTGCTGGTATATAATGTGTCATGTATACTTTCAGATAACTATTATAAATGGTTTGGTATTTGAGTCCTAAAAAACTAACCTGTGTTGAGTTTCTATCTTATCGCTGTAGCGTTTACAGTGCCTCGGAACCAGCCAATAGTAAACAACAAAGAGTTGTAATAAATATCTTTTTAATTATAACGCAATAAATTTGAAACATTTATAATATTCAAGTTGCGTATAGTGGGCGCGAACGCCTGCTCAACGATATATCTTTGTTCGGTACTAAAAGGGTTAATGCTATCTCGGATCTATCAGAAAACTTCTTTAAAAACGGCTTTTTAATTTTTAGTACATAAAGGTAATTTGTCTTTTAAGACATTAAAAGATGATTGACACTGAATCATATTTATGGTATTTAACGAGATTCAGTTTAAACAAAAATTTGTCATATGCTCTTTTTAAGAGATTGTAAAATTTTTAAAATGTAAGTGGTGTCTCAGGATGTTTTTAGTTTTTAGATGTTAAATAAAAAACAACAATATCAATTAAAACTCGTTTTATTTATTGTTAAATTAAGGAGTAGTTCTTGAAGTTTATTTATGAAAAACAACCGTTTGCAAGTGCGCACCATTCGCTTCTTCGCACTCATTAAACTGGAGCTTAAATTTTGAATCACTCGTTAGAACATTGCTCTTGGAATAAAGTTGATTTCTTCAGTGATTCTTTGCTTTAAAACATTCAGGTTAGATGGCAATGGATTGTAAACCATACTTTTTAGGTAGCCCCATAAGAAAAAATCAGCAGGCGTTAAATCGGACTCCTCGGTGGCCAGTTGATGTCTCCTCGGCGGCGTATCACTCTTTCAGGGAATAAATCGTGAAGAGCAGCTAATGACCATTTGTAACATGGGAAGTGGGTCCATCTTGCTGGAAGGTGTTGCGGTTGTAGCTATCTTGGATTTGCATTTCTATAGCTAAAAAAGTCCGGATCGTATGGCAATATCGATTAGAATTAATGGTCTGAGTTCGACTTCGGTCATTCTCAAAAAAATAAGGAACGATATTTCCTTGACTTTATATGGCAGCCCAAACAATAACTTTTGGCGAGTGCAAGGGTTTCTGATGCAGTTGTAGCGGGTTCTCGGAAGTTCAGTATTTGCAATTTTATTTATTCATGTGTCCGTTGATGTGAAAATTCGATTCGTCGCAGAACCAGATGTTATTGAAACTCCTAAAACGGTTTTACGTTGTCATGCAGAATTCGACTCGTTTATCACGATCATCAACCTTCATTTCTTGAACAATAACAATTTTACAGGGCTGAAAATGTAAGTCTTTCGAAATAATTCGATGAATCGTAGATTTATTCAAATTAAGAGAAGCTGCGTGCAATCTCAACGACTGTCGTGGGTCGTCCATAACAGACTGGCGAACGCGGTCGACATTCATGCTCGTTCTTGATGACCTTTTGCACCCAGAGGATTTGTCCGGCATTGTATTCCTAGTCTCTTCAAACTTGTACACCCAATGCTTAATTAAATTGGCACTTGTTTTAAGTTTGTTAAATTAAAATGTGTCCTGTAGAGACGACGAATAGGGTAGGAATCGTTGTTTTTATAAAGCGCTCGCACGCAAAACGCGCGCTGCGGTCTCCTGAAACGATTCATGACTACTAAACTTAACAAGTCGGCCAAGCGATTGAGACCACTCTCCTCCCCCTGCTACCTGCGGTTGACGCGTAGTGTTTACAAAAACAAAAAAAAAATATTCTATTCGAAATGGGTACCCAGAGGCCTTTAATCTGTCTGGCCACGAATTTATTGATTTACGCACTGTTTCCAAGGGATATTTCGCCACTGTTTGCACCAAAGATTTTTTAAGAGACTCAGTCTCAGCGTGTCGTTTAGAGCAGGCCCTATTCTCTAAAACTGACCATAATTTGATTCTAAAGGCTTGAGGTTTGGGCTAGATGAGGGTCAGTCTTCAGCTCTTATAAACTCCGGAACATTGGTCTCAAGCCAGGCTTGGGACCAAAGTTCCTTGTGTTCGTTCGTGTTCTTGAGTTCGTGCCTTGTGACCAGGTGTAGTCCTGGTTGTACACTTTATCATTTTGCTTATTGTAGTGTTTCTTAATCGTGAATTTTTTTCCATCGGTAAAAAGCGGTATTTCTGTGCCTTTCACCTGCGTATCGCAACAGAAGGCGTATTGATCAATCCACTCGCTTTAATTGTAAAGATTGATTTAGGGCATATTCTGTAGATCGTCGCTAAGCATTGGGCTTCAAGTCTTGTTTTGTAATACGTGACAGAGTCCAGGCGGGAGTCTTCATTTCTGGCGATAAGATATTTTATTTTGTTTCCTAATAGGGTTTCGACGAATTTTGGCTTTAACAGCATTAACAGTCTTTGTAGTACTAACAGCACACACAGATCGAGGTCTTTGACAGAGGAAGTGTTGTTATATCTGTTGATAGTACGGTATACGAACATACGGCTGATACAATACAAGCTTTTGAAATGTCTGGAATATAACCGAGGGCTCCATACATACCTTGTGTAAGGCAATTGTTGCAATCCTATTTTCTTTCACACCTCATTCCATATTGTAATTTGATAATGAACACGAAAAAATATGTGAAATAGTGCGAAATTGAAAGAAGTTTTTAAAATAATAAACTTTCCAAATTCAAAATAATTGAAAAGAAAAGTTTTTATGTAACAGTATTTATGAGCAGATTATTTAAATCTTGTACAGTACTAAAACATTATTACTTCAATTTTTCTGCTAAAACAATAGTTATTAGATATGATGAAATTTATTTAAATACATTTGAAATTAATAAAATCAAAGAAAATGGTCCGGATGTCTATATATATTACGACAGATCTATGTCTTGATGGGAGTGTGGAAGAGGTCGGTAATAAATGTCATGATTACGTATCGGCCGGCACCGTGTGCCGCGTGTTGCGGAAACGGTATACGGAGACTCGTGATTTCACTTTCATTTTATCACTATGGAAAATCCGGCGCGACGAAACGCAAGCGGCCGTTGTAGGTCCTTAACTTTGTTCATCTTGTATTTCTTATGCGTTCAAATAATTAAATGTGTAAAATGCTTTTATCTAAGCAATGTTTAATTAAAATATTTCTTATAGCATTTTATATAGTCCTTGTAACAGTCCTTTCTTAGATCTAATGTTATGGGTCCCCAGTGGTAAAAATAATTGCAACTTAAATGTATGTACGTAAGTAACACCTTGCTACTTAATAACTTAGTTACGTGTGATGCATGTGGACTAGTTTTGGGGTAATATTAGCTAAATGTTTCTTTATTACATTTAATGGTTTAATGTTGGTTTATTTTTTATAGAGCAAGAATAAAGTAGTTATCTACGCGGACATTTTCCATCTTCATAGTAGTATGTAATTTTTTTTTAATATTTACTTTTTATATAACCTACATAACAATTCTAACCATTTTGCATTTTTTAAACTACATTTTTAATTGTTCCAGATATACCGTAAATGAGGAATTGGTTTTTTTTTAATTACTGCTAGGGATAAGTTCGAAAAGTCACGGTTGGACCATAAAAAAAGCTGTATAAAAATCGAAGTTATCATTAGGAGTTGCAATGTCCTCGGAGATACATAAGTTATTCTCCTCTTATTTTTCAGTGTAATAAAATGGCAATTTTCCTTATCCATAATAATTGCAAAATGAAGAATAGGTGTTAACATGAACTATTAGTTAAAAAATCATTATACAAGCCCGCTTGTAGTATAAATGATTTATAAGTAGTGTGATAAAATAATAATAAACAATAAGTCTTCTGCAACGACTGATTTATCTTCACAATACATGCAAGTTGGATTTGGATTGTGTGATTAGTCGAGTTTAGCAAATCATACATGAATCCCGTTCAATGAACTTAAATATTTGTGTGAATGATCACATTTCTTTATTAAATGTAAAGTAAACTATAAAACGCTTTCTCGTATCTCGCAAATCCTTAACGTTATAATGCTAGATTGCGACTATGTAGGACTGATCTTATAAGTGCTGTACCAATTATTTTAGCGAAATTCGTAATTATGTTTTAAGATGGTTGGAAAATGATATTCAATGTACACAGAGTAATGTCAAAGTGTTAATGAATGAATGTCGATGTGAGTGACGCGACATACCTAGTGGTGGTGGGGCAGGAGGGATCTGCACACAAGGTTTTTGGTTCGAGGAGAAAGTATGTGGTGGTGGACGAAGACCCCGGTGCGGCACTCAGCGGATTCCGCGCGGCCGCGGCCGGCAGTCGGCCTGCGATTCGTTTGCGAAATAATGCCATTGAATTGCTGTCGCCGAATTTGCCAGTGACCGCGACGTGCTCGGGATGACGCGCAAATAAATAGTGGCGGCAAGCAAAACTGACATCGCGATCTTATCATCGGCTTTGCGACAATGTGCCTGTGGAGGATAGTGGCTATACTTTATGTGCTCCTGATTGTTGAAAATGTACGAAGCAGAGAAATTAGTTCACCTGGTGTCTCTACTATTGATAATAATGTAAGTTATTCCTCAACACATTTACATAAATATTTAATGATCGATGTAATTAATATTATTATAATTTTTGTTCTAATGCGTGTTGTTAATGTTTACGTCACATTGGTGCATTGACTCGGAGCTTGTACTTTTACTTTCCGTGAACTCCTTCGCTTCTGTAGAATGTATCTTCTGAGTGCAGGTTCACATTGATACAACAAGCTGTCGCATTCATTAGTGCATAACATGTTTTTCATACCCATTCAGACAATCAACTCGTTATTAGTTTTTGCTGTATAAGAAACAGTTTAGTTATGTGATTTATTTCGTGAAAGTTTATAGTAAAATGCTAAATAATATGTTTTAGATAAACAATGTCATGATTAATCCCACCAAGATAATTTAACATTCACAATTTCTTCTATAGGATTTTTATAACAGACCCAAATCGGAGTCGGAATTTAAGTCTGGTATGCATTATTAGAAGTTCGATCTTTTCAGATTGTTTGTTTTTTAATTCACTTCATATTTTTATTGGCCAGTTTGCCTTGTAATGCGGTAGGTCCTGGGTTCTATTACCGGTCCACAGGAGTAGTGGAGTCTGGATGATGGTATAGTTTTTCAAACCCGCCTGGCTAGTTACCACCCTCAATGTCAATCTGCCGCCATTGTAGCACTTCCGGCAGCCATTCATGTCTGAGAGTCAGATGCATAATGGGTGAACACGCTCTACCAACTTCGACCTCATTGTCACTTAACATCAGGTGAATCCGAGCCCATGTGTTGGGCCTTAACTGATAAAAAAATTACAGATTTATAAAATTTATTTAAGAAATAATTGGGATTTTCATTATTTGCCGTTTGAACACCTGGTCCAGGTATATATTTCAAGTATACGTAAATATTCGCACATTTTTTTAGTTATATCGTAGACTTGTGTGTGTAAAATAGTGTAAATCTTATTTTGATAATTGTATTTAACTGTAAATAAAAAAATAATAGAGTTTTGATATAAAAGATATTAATAAAATTAAAGGGCTGAATAAACTATGATATAGTTAATGTAATAGTAAAATTTGGATGTGAACTGTAATAAGATCCAGTTCAATCGCGTTGATTGTTTAAGTAAATTAAATTTGCATTGTGGAAGAAAGTGAGAACGACCATATCATATGGTTAATTATAGTACAGTAAATTCTGTATAATTTGAAATTATTAACTTTAAGACATAATTATGTGAGAAATTGTTCATATGTTTGATGAATTTGATTCCGTAACGTCCTGTAAGTACCTATTTTAAGAGAGGTAGGAAGGAAATTTTGTAAATAATTTACTCAGAGTACAGTTATTGCGTAAGTCGAAATTATTATCCAAATAGAAAAATAATGATACGAAAAAATTATAATTGTATATTAGGCGGACATGCACCCTGCTTTCGCCCGTTACAAACATTATTACATAAATTAAACACAGTTCACATTGCTCTATTTTTGTTTATCTACTTTTCGATTTCGTAACGTCATATTTAACGTAATGAACCGTCACACTTTGTTTTCAGTTTTAAACCAGGATTCTTTTAGTTTTTTACATTGATATGTAAATTATTATATGCTTCTCGGATTACCGATCACGTAATCAATAATCTTTGATTAATTAAACATTGTGAAATGTAATAAAATGCTCGAAAATATAATACTACTGCATTTAATTGACACACACTTGAATCGGTGTTCTCACATTTACGTAATAGTTGCATCCGGTTCCGATATTTTGCGGCGAGAACGCCAGTTATGTGGAACGCAACATGCAAGTTTGTGCGTATTTGCGTTACGCTAAGTGATTGATTACATAGTTTTTTTTGCAAAACACTGCATTCACTATTTAAAAAAAGATATAAAAAAAAATTAAGAAAAGAATTTTAAGTCTCAGATATTTTTTCCATTTTTCTTTAAATTACACCTTATGTATTTTATTAACCAGTATTAAGTAGTTGATAGTTATATGTGTGTTAGTAACGATTAACCTTGGTAGTGTAGTATCCAATATGAAATTTCTTTTACTGGATGTAAAGTCCCTTATATGTTTTGATGTTAGGCAAACTTAGTAGTATTATCTTGGGAGTATAAGTACATATTCCGAGTTACCGAAACTGTCTTTTAAATTTACAAAATTGAAAGAAAAATGTCAATAACATTTTTAATGTTTACAGTCAAGCCTCCAAGAAGAGCCGTACCTTTCTGATGTTTTATATTGAACATTCCATATAAAAGGCAGGCCTATTTAAAATATATATATATAAATGTATCGGTTTACATTAGTATTTTTAGTGAGAAGAGATGAGCGTTACATTCGTTAATATGAAGTCATGAAGATAAAAATTTTCAATTAAATTACAGTAACTATCCGTTTAGATATTTTCTTAGTAGAGAAAGCGATATATAATAACATTCGCGGCTCCTTGTTCCTTTGCTTGAATTTCTTTCTAACGTTTTATGAACCACGACGGATAACAAAAACGAGAGTGCGGCTGCAATTACCTCGTGAAAGGCGTCCACGCAATTACCTACACTTTGGAAAGTAGTTTACTTATTGACCTTACGAATTTAGAAGTTTGATAATGGCGGACGCGAAGAAATATGTCCAGCGAAGCGTAACGTCTGGTCGTTAAATTGTTTCAATTGATCCGTAGACGAGGTTAGGTTTAGGTTTTGCTTTTACCAGCTATATTCGCTTATAATGAAATACTTATTAAATTTAATTTGTTGATTACTATATGCCTCATTCGTCTTTGACCTATAAAAAATTCAATAATGGTGATGCTATTAACTGGTTAAAGAAAGGATATTGATATAAGTTACATGATTTAATTTTCATTGGAGATAATTGTACAAAAGTTTGAACTAAGGTTAAAGAATTAGATATTTTAAATGATTACGACACAGTTAACTGGTTAATATGTATAACATATAAAAATTATTAATTGCGTCTTTGACTGCCTTTTTATAAAAGAAATGCTTCATTTCGGCATTCCCATGTAAAAAAATAGCAATATTTTCTATTTCGTTGTGATCACGTAATTAATCTGATTCATTCCTGCGATAATAAAGTATTCACTACCAAAGCGAACATGTATTTGGGATTTGTACCAATTTTATATGTTGTCAATAATCAATTTCACATTATGATTAAATCTGTCAAATGATTATGTAGTTCGCTTCAAATAACGGATTCATTGTTGTTTAAAACCGACCTGACCTGATATTGAACTTCAATCGTTTTATAAAATAAAGTGATTGTTAGTATATTTCACTTACGAAACCGATTGTTTTCGAACTAGGTCACGGTTAAAATTCGGATGAGTTCTGTAAAAGGAAAGATTTTTTGTTTTATTTTTTATTGTTGGTAACCTCAATATTTATTTTTGTATTCACGGTTTGACATTGAGTAGAATAATGTTTTCTGGCTAATATTTTTTAAATGTTTTGTTATCCTTTTATGTAAGGGTTTCATTTTCATTTTTATTAAATGTATATTTTTACATAAAAATTTAGAAATCTGCATTCAGAAGTATCATCAATCGAGCTGAAAGAACCCAAAACAATTTAAGCCTGCAATTAAATTGTTTTGCGTACTTTCGGCTCAGTTGATAATACTTCTGAATGCAGATTTCTAAATTTTTACGTAAAAATTATTATCTATATTTCTTCATTTTTTATGGATTTTTTTTTATATTTCATCAAGTGTCTTTTGCTGATAGACTTCACATTCAACCTTAGCCTTCTTTATCGGTTATTTCATAACATGTTATTTAATAGCGCCAAATAAGTATATTGGAGTCAAGCATATGATCAGTTTCGTCACAACTAGTTACGTGAGTTGGCTGTGCCGAAGGGAAAGCGTGTTTGATATACATTTGCCCACGTTGTCAAATTCTTCGGAAGAATGTAGACGTTTCTTATTCTTGAATGAATCATTGATATACACGTAGAGTACTATTTACAATTAGATGCATTTTAAACTTGGAAGGAAAGAAATTATTTTGATTTATCTTTTGTATCTCACGTAAACTAAAAAAATGAAAAGAGTGAACAATCTAGTTAATATGTTGGGATTTAGATTAAGCTAATGGTACTTCACTAAATTTGACAAAAATCGGTTTTACATTTATAAATGGCTAAATGTGCGAATATATTCTATCTGATAAAAAGTGCAGTTGAGTTTGTACTCCTCAAGATAATGACCATACAGAGCTTCGTTCGTTTTCCCTGTTTTCGGTGAAATATCTTGCGAAATTAATTTTTAAATTGTTTATACTAAACGCAACGAACTACTGCGGCATATAAAAAAAGTATTGAAGTTATCAGCCAACTAATTTCGGGTTTATTACATAAACAATGCGCTGACAAACCCGCAATCTCTATCTGCACATGCTCCGAGAATATTTATTTTAAGATTTAGAGATTTTTTAATGAGATAAGGAATACGAAAAGCAATGCCAGATTGTAGTAATGGAAGTATAAAAATAAATAGTTAATTAGTAACACCAATTTAACAATAAAAACAATAAGTTTTGTAGTAAATTTTTACATTTAACACATAATTAAGAGTTAACATAATATTATTAAACATAACTTTCTTAAAGATTTTTTTATGATGAGTCTAAAGATAAACACAAAAAACCAGCGCTGACGCGTAACCGCGAAAGTTGAATCGTTGATAATTTGTAATGGTAAACAAATGTTACATAATATGCAACGGAAAACATATAATCAATTAACTTTGCTTTATGTAATAACCATAAAGATTTTGTAACTAGACAGACCAACTTTTATTGAGGGTATGGTTTGATAATTTCTATCATTTATATCTTATTGATTACTTTGCGGAACTCCATGAATAAATAAAACAATCATTAATTTGCTAATTTCCGACGTACGACGTCGGGCTGTCGCTCCCGTATCCCTAGATGTTACGGGAATAATGTTATGTGTAGTGGCGAAACGCATTTAGATTAAACGCGGAAATTAGCAAATTATTTTTCTTTATTTATTTCTATCAATATTGTCTCTTTTTATGTTTAATTTTGATTTTGTGTTTGCGTCAATGTTTATTCTGTTAATCATAATCACATTAGAAATAAGATTGGCTATTTCATTGACATTGACATTGTGTTTATGCAACAAAGCGGTTGTTTGATGATGCGATAGTTCATTATTAGCAGGCGCTAGTTAAAATATTTACAGTATATCATTTGTTACATCTCTTAGCTAAGTAATTTCACTAGATAAGGTACTCCTTATATTGAGGTATAACAACGTATCCTAATGCTTAGTGGTAAAAGTAGGCGTTTCGCTGGTACCGACGGCGGCTAACAAGAGATACCACCACCACTACCAGTGCTCTAGAAATGCTATGACGATTACTTCATATCTATTTTTTACCTTGTGGAGAAATTCCACAGAAGAGAATAGTTTAACTCTCTCCAGTGCGAGACAGGCACATAGTTATACAGACTGTTACTGATTAAAAGCCCACAATGGGCCTTATTTACACCAATCGTCGGTCCAATTCAAAATTATATCATTACCAAAATTTTATTTAAAACCATGTATTTCTCACGTACATAAAACAAAACATATGATTATGTAAACACATAGAAACAAATCGATCATTAATGAAAATTTATATGGGATATCTCTGTAACTTCGAACTCATGTTTATGTCCATATTATTTAAACAACTGTTATAGAATAAAAAAAAATATATTAAAATATTCTTGAGTGAACCTCCTTTAATTTGTTATGGTGTTATGTAATGCTTTTTAAAAAATTGTTTTTTCATCGAAAATAATTTAAATGAAAAAAAGATTGATGCGTGCGACCTTTTCAGTAATGTACAGTGTATAGTAGGTGAGAACGCTTGCTCATAAGTATTGTAATCAAATGAAATCTTTGGGTATTAAATAAAAGTGAAATCTTTGAGTATTGTGTATGATATTTATTACAGACAAAAAATACGATCTTTTTGGAAATTTTGGGTGCAATGTACGTTTAATCTGGAGGAAGTGTTATTACTTTTATACTAAGTAGATATTATGGTCAATTGGAAACTGAAAATGCGATTATCAATCTGCCCCCATAACAACATATTGTTCACTCAGGCAGTCATACACGCGAGACCTAAAAGTATTCTGGATGAACACGTTTCCCCATATATGACCTGGTTGTTACTTAAGATCAGATGAAACAAGATTAGGTGTTAGCCCGTAATCGATAAAAATTTATGTTGTTTAAGTAGTTTTAATTGGAATCTTTGTAATTAAAATGGCAAATGTTTAATATTTTAAAAAAACAATCAATAAATCAAGGTTAATTAGGTTTTTTTTCATAAACTTTTTCACTATTTAAGGTCTCACACGGAAACAGATCGTCGCGCTTTCTCTTCGATGCGATCTTTGGATTAGAAGTACCATTGCTTGAAGAGCAAAGCGTTGAGGATGACGAAGACGACTCTCAATCTAAGGACTGTTCATGTGGTAACTATTACATTATTAGTGGCACTAGATTGTCTAGTTTTATTTTTTTATGACAAAGTCTTGCATGAAATAATGTAGATGTTAGAGTTTCTTGCTCGTTATAAAAGAATTTTCTTTACCGAGGAGACCGTTTCAAATACACAATGATGTTAAAGATGTCCACTTTATTTTGAAAATTTAATTGACATCAAATGATTTTATTCATTAGGAAACTCCGTGCTACAAGATGATTTAATAAATGTGATAATATCGTATAGCTTTGAATATTATTAATTTTAGTTATAGGAAGGCAATACAAATTTTTTAACAAATTTTATCACAGTATTATTTTTAAAATAACCAAAATAGAGTTAAAATGACTTTGATTACAATACTTGTTAGGTAATATTAGTTTTATGATCAATAATTTTAGAATTTCAAATACGTCATGATCTATTTACATTAATTCATAATACATATTTAAAAACTTTCGTGGTAATAATTATATACAAAAGAGTTAAAAGTTTATGTATAACAGAAGACGCACTGAAAAAACTACTATATCATTATGTAGAATTGGAAAAATTAGTAAGGTGCTTTTTAGTGGCAGAATAGTACGTTTTACAGCAGTTCTAGTGTATATTTGTTAAATACAATTCACCTTCATATTTTAGAGTGCGGCAGAGCCAACCCACTTCCTAGAAAGATGGGTAAGTTATTCTTTGTACAGTACTTGCAGTCCCTAAAAGTATGTTTATGTATAAATGTATGTTTATAGTTGTTTATATGTTAATATAATGTGTATAATCGTTGTTATATATTACAGTATTTTTAACACTGCTTCTTTTTGTACTATCTCTTATTTATTTATATTTATTTACAATTAATTAATTTACAATTGTTTTTGATATGATTTAATGTACAAGTTTCTTATCTAATATTAAATTTCTTTACATGTTTTATGTCTAATATTTAACTATTACGTTCTAATTAACGCCTTTATCTGCCTAAATTTTACTGAATGTTTATGTATTTTTTTAGTAAATTTCAACAAATACTAGTCACATAAGTTATTTATATATATTGTACATTCTTTTTGTGTAGATATCAGTTGTACTCTTGAACTTTTTTAAAAAATTTACTTTTGACATCCTTTTAAATTTTAATTCGAATAATGCAGTTAGTTTTAATTTTAATTACAAATTCTTCTTATTTTCAAAATATTGGTAACAAATAATCAATGGTGAGAAACTCTTTAAAGATACACGAATTTAATTATTTTTAATCAACTATAAGTCTTTTAAAAGCACTACTCATTAGGCATCAGAGTTGTTAGATCGCAGGTGAAAGTGGATTTTAGATTGCTTTCCTGTTACAGAGCTTGTTCATTTAAGCGTAAAGTACATCATAATACTACCTGCTTTGAGATCGATAGGAGTCACATTCTTATTGAGAACAGGCAATACGTCCGCGTTTCACTAATGAGAAATAAGATAGACTTTTAGTAACGCTTGTTTTCGTAATTAGTAATTAACTAGTTATTACATAAAATCATTATGGTATTCGATAAAAATTAATCGCCAAAACCTATATCACCAATACAATGATTTATAAGCGAAAAGTGTTTAGGGAATACATACTTCTGTTTAAACAGATATGGAACACATTAATTATAAAATATGAGATTATACTTATTAAATCCATCGCTATTACATGTTAAACAACAAAGTTCATAATATGAAATAACGTTCGAATGTTTTAAGCATACCTTTGAGCATTCCTACCAACTTTCTGTTAGCAGTAAAACTGAACAGGAATAAGGAAAAAATGTGTTTTTTATTTTTTTTTTTATTTATTTATAGCCAGCAGCATAAAGACTGTTTGTTGTGCATAAAAAATGGTGTGTGGTTTATAATGTTAGTTATGTTAAAATATATAAAATTTACTACATAACAGAATGCAATGGACCCAATCAAGAGAATCGAATAGTAGGCGGAACACCTGCGAGCGCTAATCGATATCCATGGATGGCGCGAATTGTCTACGATGGACAGTTTCATTGTGGGGCATCGTTGCTCACGAAAGACTACGTACTCACTGCTGCACATTGTGTCAGGAAGTAAGTATATCGAAAGCATTAACAGAATAAGCTAGCGGTAGGTCTATGGTCTGGTCTACGATTTAGTATCAAACGAAGAAGGTGATAAGCTCACTATTTCGCTGTGAAAATATCACTTGTGCTCCTGTTAAAGTTACGATGTTTCACTTGTCTATCTTAACGCTTCCTCTACTACACTATTCCTTTATTCACTACATTATTCTTTACCTACGGTGAACTAATTACACTTCTATAACAAAAGAGATTGTGTTACTATCAAGTTAGTATGCTTCACTGTCGCAGACAAGATTGTGGTAAAGTACAAATCTTAAAATGAACTAATTTACAACTAAGTAACTTTTTAGTTGTCTGTCGTTATTGTTAACTATTTAGTGATTACTTGTTAAACACGATAACACCTTCATTGCGTTCGAAAAACCTGATTATTTATCGAGAAAATAAGTACGTCCGACGAAAGTAGCACACAGAAAATGTTGCTTTTTTTGTTCAGTTCAAATAACAGATAGATAAATGGGAAATTGTAATTTAATATTTTTCACATATATTTAATATTCGTTCGATAAATTTTAAGTTATGATATTAAAAAGATACATGCGACATAATTTAAATTATTAATTTGCAAGCATTTTATAATCTCTCTCTTTCTAACAATATACCCCACATTTATTGCTGAGGTGAACTTTCCTTATTTTACACACATTTAATTAGTAGTTATTGGGAGTAAATCACTATTGTATATAATCTCATTAACAATTGTTACGTCGTCGAGTCTTCGCGGATCATTATTCATTCGTCACCATTCGTGTACTAATATTTGTTTATTACGTTTACTTGCATGCGTTGTTGCATTTTTTATTTAAATGTGTACCGTGTTAAAAAAATTGCGGTGTGTGAAATTAATTAGTTCTGGTGTATTTGTTACATAGTGATATAACTTGTTATACTAATGCATTTTTGAAACGATTGCGAAACAAGTCTCTCAAATTTATTTTATAGTGTACATACATATGTCAATCTTTAAATGCAAATCGTTTGTATGTTTTGTTTTTAATGTGTTGCTGAAGGATTGAACTGATTGTGATCAAAATTTATTAAATTATTTTGCCCGCAAAAATTGTTTGTAGATTTATAAAAATAAACGTTTGTAGATAGTTTTATAGGTAGTTTGTTCGTTTGTAGGGAAAACGTCTGTTTAATTCATTACAGATGGAAAGACCAAAAATATTGTGTACTCGTTAGCTTCTTTCGGGAAACGTTTATACCATACATTGCATTCAATTAGAAGTATTTATTTAATTATAGTTCCTAATTCAACCCTTTATGCTCGCGCGGCGCCCCACAGGCATTATAATGTTTCGCAATGCATCTCGAATTGTAAGACTAACATTTTTTTCCAGATATGTATAAATATGTAATATTCAAATATTAAATATTTGAATGTTAATCTCTATGTAAATTGATTTAAGGCTATTTGTAAAATACTTGGAACATAATTGATACAAGTTAATGGAGCATTAATGTGGTACTACTGAAAAAGTCGTCGAGCGCAAAGGGTTCATTATAAATATACATTTAAATCAATTGCTTTTAACTAATTACTCATTAAGACTTAAAATTACCCGTATACCGTTGTAATTCATTTTTCATCCTTCGTCCCTGACGTTTGATATATTTGCGTTGGAATTGTAGCCTTTTTTTTTTTAATTTACTTTACAACATGGTATTTACTATATTATTAAATGGTGGTTTCGCAAATAATTTTATTTGATTATCATTGGTTTCTGTTACTGGTTACTAGTAATGAAATATTAACATAAATTTATGAATAATCATTCATATGCCATGAGCGTTAAATAGACATTATATTGCGTAAATATCTATGTGTTGAGCTTTTAAGCTTAATGATTGAGCCATTACTGGTAATAGTTTAACGCGCATAGACTAGTAAATAAATAACAGGTAAATGTTGACACTACTACTTACAGTACCATATAACAGAGGTTAGTGTCGTAGCTTACGTACTAAGGTATGGTAAAAGTGGACTAAAATAAATTATTCAATAGCGGCTATTAACCATGGGTTCCAATTTTTTGCTAGAAAACACGTAAAAGTTTAGTGATTCACCCTATTTAAAGATGTGCATACTCGGACCGTTTCCGTGACGCTGTGTTTTACCACTTACTTTGTAACGCGGAGGTCCCGGTTTCGATTTCCGGACCAAATGATTAGTGAAATCTTGATGGTGAAGGTTTTACGAAGATGGCTAGACACCACTATCAATGTCAATTTGCCGCCAAAACAGTGTAGTGAGAGCTGGAAGTACTCTGAGCGTATACGCTTTATCGTCTGAGGTGTCAAGGTCACATAACATCAAGCAAAATCGAGGTCAAGTGTTAGCTCATAACCGATAAAAATCACATTTCAGACTGAAGCGGTCTAAGATCCGCGTCATACTTGGCGACCACGATCAAACTGTCACCAGCGAGAGTGCTGCCATCATGCGTGCCGTCAACGCGATCGTCCGTCACCGCAGCTTTGACGCGGACTCTTATAACAACGACATCGCACTGCTCAAATTGAGGAAGCCGGTCACATTTTCTAAGATAATTAAGCCAGTATGCCTACCGCCTGTCGGTGAGTAACTATTTTTCGAATATAATGATGTATAATTAGTGTAAGTTTCTCAAAATTTTATAAGACGAGAAATAGTTACACCTAATGATAAAAAAATATGATGTATTCACAAAAATCAGGTTTTAAGTTGAAATGAAACATCCATGGAATTGTAGAAATTCCTAAATGGTTTTTTGGTCTTACAGAGAAATATGGTCCTATGTTTTCAATATAATCAATACACGTATCTTTATAAATACATAAAATTTTCTTAGACCATAAAATAAAAATATTATTTTGAAAAACACTGAAAGTAAATTTTTTGCTCTATTTAATATTGACATTTAATATTGGCTTAATTTTTTTTTAATATTGGCCTTTAAGGAACGGAACCAGCGGGTAAAGAGGGTGTGGTGGTAGGTTGGGGACGTACCTCTGAAGGGGGCCAGTTACCGGCAATAGTGCAGGAGGTCCGTGTGCCTATTCTGTCTCTAACACAGTGCCGGGGGATGAAGTACAGAGCTTCAAGGATAACGAGCAATATGCTCTGCGCTGGACGTGCCTCCACAGACTCCTGTCAAGGAGACAGCGGTGGGCCATTACTCGTCCAGCAAGGCGATAAATATCAGATTGTTGGTAGGTAACTAGATCTATATGTTATAATTTAATTAGTTCGGGGAACCTTTGCACCTCTTTTAAGATTATTATGCGCGCGATCGCGATTTTTTTGGTAGGGTCGAGTGATATCTCGAAATATACGTTAAATATTATTAACCAATTATTGCTTACCTTCATACATTTTTGCAATGTTTAATATAGAAAACAAACACCGATTGTCAATAACAAGTACATTAAAAAAAAACTATCGTTCTTTTATTTTTTAAACTGTAAATTATGTTTTTAAATATTTTATAACTAAACTTTGAATTCCGGCAATTGATCATGCATTGGTGATAATAAAAAGCAATCAAATTGAACCGCCACAAACATTTTAAGCCGCATTCTTTATAAGGTAACAGTAAACTTCCTGCTACAATCAAGCATAAGACAATAAAGAAATATTTCTTGCACCGATTGTAAAAAGGTTTCCATTGTTATCCCTTTTCTGGTTTGCTGTTTCGACGATTGAAATCTAAATTACAAAAGTCCTAAACACATTTGAAAAAAAAATTCAAAAAATCTGCCTTGCCATTTGAACTTAATGAGCTATAATCTAGTTTTAATGTTAAAAGATTTTAGCTTTTGTCAGGGGTGTTTTGTAAACCGGTGGTGGGACGCCGGCGTTGTCCGCATTGCACGCACCTGCACCGCCTGTGGACGCAGTTCCTGCGTCCACGGCTGCACCTCCCCCGAC
>DWQX01000961.1:0-33146 GCA_018245475.1 Pharmacophagus antenor
GAAAGAATTATGTATATTATTATAATATAATTATATAATTACCTCTGTAAATCCAATCATCGGTACAGGAATGTAGTTGTCTGGATCAGGATTATCAGCTTGTGCTTGTTTCCATAGTCTCATGTCCATACCTGGAATATAAAAATGATCAAAACATGTAAAGGGCCTTTCAAAGAAATAATGAGTTATTGGCAATGATGTACAAAAGCTAGTCTGTATGTTGTGAAATCACATTAATTCATCAATGACATAATAAATTATTTATAATAATATTACAAAAAGAATTATTACAACACTTTCAACTTATTCTTTCAGCTCATTTTAATAGAAATAATTGATGTAGACAAAATACTTTTTATTTTACTTTATTTTAATGTCTCCAGTGTATGATCATAGATACTAATGTGTAAGACTTATTGTGACTAGTTTTGTTACTTTGTTTTTGTGATGAACTAACCTGGTGGAGGTGTTTGTAAGTATTGATCGAGCATTTGTGGTGTTGGCTTAGTGGCAGGAGTAACGGTAATGCAACCTGATGAAGTAAGAGTAGTGCGACCATTTCCACTGGCCAAAAATGTCGCCAATTCCGCCGCAGATATATGTGCACCTCCTGCGTTCTTGTCAACAATATATATCACCACCTGAAATATATAAAATACGTAAGTTTATATAGTAAAGAAACTGAACTGAGATTATTTTTATGAATTAAAACTAAGTGAAAAATAGATGTATTAATTTGTTAACTATTTACAACTATGACACAAAATCAAAAATGTTTAGATTGTTTTAAAATTATAATACCTGACTTTTATTTTCTGAAATAGAATTTATTGATTCTATATTGATAGCTAAATTAGGTTTGTTGCCAAGTATATTGAACAACATATTTATAAATGCTTGCTGGTTATTTCTGTAATGTAAAGGAATGCAAAGTTATTAACAGTCACTTTTCAAACAATTTTAAATAAAATTTATAAAACAACCTACTTAATTTCTTGTTCCGATTTATTAAACAACATAGCAACATGGCCATCTTTGTCTTCTTTGCCTGCAAGTCTTGAGTATCCAACTGCTTTAAAACGGCATAGAGGATTTTGTTCATTAAGTTCCAATGCAGGTGCATTCCTGCTGTAATATGCTTGACCTATACAAAAGAACATAATCATGCGCTTTTAATTGTTTCATGTATCCATTCGATTAACCTTTGAGGCACAAGGCACTACTGGCATGCTCTACTGTTTGAATCATTGATTTTTCAATTCTTTACATTTTGAATAGACTTTTTAGACTTATATATATATATTGACAGAATACATAATCATTGGTATAGTTATTACAGGGAGAGATACAAATTGTTACTTATCTCAAATGCTATAGGGATACAACACTATGTTAAGCCGTGCCTAGCAAGTTTAATATATTGTATAATGCTCAGTAAAATACTTAGTTTTATTTTTCAACAAAATCTAAGGAATCTAAGATACTTATAACTTCAAGCATTTTCTTACCAACACCCCATTGAGCTTGCAGAAGGTTCCACTTAGCCAGTACCTGATCTCGTTCATCTCCAAATACACAACAGTTAAATACAGCAGCTACAAGTGCTTCATGTGCAGATGAAGGTCCTGGCTGTTGTGGTTGTTGTTGCTTTAAAAAAAATTGCAAATTATTCTCAGTATGTACCAAGCCAAGTCACTTTTGAGTTAATGCATCATACAGGCTGTTTTAACTTTATCCATAATAATCATATTAATTAATTATTGCATAATTACATCTTTATCATATACAACTTTCACTATATGAGAAATTTTATATTTTTGTCAATATATCAAGTGTTTAGGGATGAAGTATATTTTTAAGTATGAAAATTTTCCAATTACTATTTATGAAATCTGATTTTCAATTGAAAAAGTTTACATTAATCACCTGTGGCTGTTGTCCAAAAGTATTTGTAGTGCCTAACCCAGTGCCAAATCCAATAAATCCAGTGGTTGCAGGTTTAGTACCAAAAGCTGAACCAAATGTAGAGCCAGAAGCAGCAGGAGTTCCAAATGTGTTGGAGCCAAGTGTATTAGTACCAAATGTTGGTGCTGCACTACCAAATGCTGAAGTGCCAGTGCCAAAAGAAGTACCAGTACCAAAAGTGTTTGTACCAAAGCCTGTGCCAAAACCTAAAATATGCAAATTTTTTATATACTGAATCTTTTTGATTTCTTGTTTTTTAATAAAAAGCAATTGTTAATAAATGAAACAGATAAATATTTTATAATAAAACTCGGTATAAGGACCAAATAAGACAAATAAAATAACATCAAAAGGATTTAATTGTTTTAAGCTGCAATAATTTAATTAAAGCTAATATTTATTTATTGAACTGTATGTATTTAAATTCCCAAAGTATTGAATGCAGTCCAAAAGTATCTGCACACATAATGTATAAAAAAAACATACCTGGTGCTGGTTTTACAGCAGAACTTCCAAAACCTGTACCCCCAAACAATGAAGTAGTCCCCGCCTGAGTAGTTCCCAATTGAGTTCCAAAGGGTGTTGCTATTTGAATAAGAAAAAAATTAATGAGAACTTACTTTTATAATTAAAGGACCATTATTTATTTCTAATAACAAGTCAAAAGTAAATTGTGTGTGCATTCACCATTGCCAAGTATATTTTTCGAAATCAAACAGAATGTTAAAACTATATGTCAATCAATATTAAAAAATTAAATCAATTTATAGATAAAGCTATGGAAAAAAATAAAAATACTGAATTTTTGTATAAAACATTATGTAAATTCTTACTTTGTAAATTTATGAACCATATTCTATTATCTTCGTGTCACATAATGGGTAAGTAAGTTCAAATATAACCTGTACTCGCTGCAGTAGATCCAAAAGCACCAAATCCGGAGGATGAGGTTGATGTTCCAAAACCACCAAATCCAGCAGTGCTTGTAGTAGCAGTATTTGTACTGCCAAAAGAAAAAGCTGCTACGAAAAGCGTTTTATATTTAATAATAAAACGTTTTAAAAATATTAAAAGATTCATATAAATTTACAATGATTATGTCTGATAATAAATATAAAACTTACGTTTAGCGGCGCTGCCAAAAGGTGTACTTTGTTGTGTAGTATTAGAACCAAACGTATACGACATGGTTATTGTTTGTAAATTTATATTTTAATGTATAAAGACTTAATAGACAGTTTACATAAATTAATATTTTTTTTACGAAATTTCAAGCAAAGCCTTTGCAAAACATTGACATTAGCAGTCGAGTCATAAACAACACTTAATGCCAATTATACATTTTTTTTTTCAATATCTAAATTTATCAATCGCATCACACAAATGCAGTATTTTAAAGAAAGCATTTTAATTCATTACTTATAACTTCCAAAACAGCCAAATCCATAGTTTTGTAAGTGACTAACACAACTGAAGATGGATTAAATTATCAAAATGTAACCACCATCACGTAATGTTTCTTTAATTCAAGGTGAACTTAAAGATAAATGTTTAGCACTAGTATGATGTCTGTCTTGAAATTCCACTAGCGACAATTGATTTCATGATATAGTACTAGTAAACTCCTTCTAAACTCTTGATTGATGTAATTTATAATGAATAAATACAACAGTGGAATATATATCTCATAGATTCACCGTTATATTTTGTAATATATTATTATTTATAATCTGCGAGGTTTCTATAGTTTATACCCTGCATTTCTTACTTTTTTATCTGTGCTTAGGTACGTGCAGCGCATAACTAAAGTTAAAATCCGTGGATTTTATCTAAAACTAAACTCTTTTAATATACTTACACTTTTAAAAGAAAAAAAAATGTCTGATTGGGATACGGTTACAATTCTTCGAAAGAAACCACCTAAAGCTTCAGCATTAAAAACTGAACAAGCTGTAAATGCCGCACGTCGTCAAGGTTTACCAGTTGACACGCAACAAAAATATGGTGCGGGAACGAATAAACAGCATGTAACAACAAAAAACACGGCTAAGTTAGATAGGGAAACAGAAGAATTACGCCATGAAAAGGTGCCTCTTGATTTGGGAAAACTTATAATGCAGGGAAGACAAGCTAAAGGTATGAGTCAAAAAGATTTGGCTACAAAAATATGTGAAAAACCACAAATTGTTAATGATTATGAAGCCGGTCGTGGAATTCCTAATAACGTAGTACTTGGGAAAATAGAAAGAGCAATTGGTATAAAACTTCGAGGAAAAGAACGTGGCCAACCGCTACAGCCTCCTGGAGGAAAAAAATAACGGATTCCCTAGGAGGCGAAGACTTAACTCCGACTTGTTTATTGCATAATAATTATTTCATTTTGCTGTTGGATATATTAATTACTACATGCTATTAGCAATGTCATGTTAAAATATGATGTAAGCGTTTATTTTTCTCTGGTATCTGGAATGTTCTTCCTGGAATGTTACCATCATAAAAAAAATATGATGTAGATATGCTGCGTGAAATTGGATGTGATATGCAATAAAGATAGTTATTTGTAAAATGAAGTTTATTTATAGAATATTTTATTATAATTATTTAAATTTAATTATATTCCAACATTACTTGCTTAACAATATATTTCAATGTATAATAAGAAACCTCATAATAATAATTTTGTAAGACAATCCCAATTTGTTTTTTTAACTGAAAAAATATTTAAGGGAGTAGGCTAACTATACGTTTCAAAGAAAAGTAAATTATGTTAATTACCAAGCTCTGTTGATCTTTTATGAAATATACCGAAAAAGTTCTTGGTCACTTCGAGATATTTTTAATTATTTAAGAATTTAAAGTTATTAGTCCAGTAACAATATATTTCTTATTATTATAGTGTATTAATGAGAACAAGTTTAACAAAGAAATTATAATGATAATTATTATCATCAAAGAGTGATATTAAGAAATGCTTAAGTGATATATGCAATATGACTTGAATCTTAATAACTCATATTGTTTTTTAATTATTTTAATAATTTACTAATACCTTCTAAGATATTCTAATTTTATGGTTTACATATACGTCATAAAGCACACAAGTTAAAAATTTTCTTGTGATCACGGCATTATAGACAGTTTTGAGGGATCTGAGACAATTAACTCGTAAATTTATAATCTGTCCAATTTCACATCTTTTAAGAATGAATTACAAAAACGCATGTATTAATATTTGAGAAAATCGTGAGCATATATAATTTTTCAATTTGTCTATTCACAATGAGTGGTACTGATTATGATTCCGAAGAGGAAATTTTGGTCTATGCAGAGTTTAAAGATTCCGTAAATATAGAAAAATATAAAAACGTTCATGTCTTAGGTATTGATAGAAAAACTCCAATAATACAGTTGGATGATACTTTCTTCACAGGTAATGATTTTAATCAAATTATGTCTGTTAACTGTCTGAGGCCCGGTAGGACTAAAATGTCCCACTTTTTTGATGGTCGGCACAGGGCTTTTTTAGTCCCACCTCAGAATCTTGCCGTAGCTGCATATGCATAGGTTTATATTTCGCCTTATTTATCTAAAGCAGTTCGTAATGTCTTCAATCAATGTTACAAATCTTTTGCTATTTTGTTATGTTTTTCCATCATGTTCCTATATTCGCATGGACACTAGGTCTATTTTTGATCTGAAATCCTGATCCTGAGAGTTTTTTTTTTATATTTACTATTTATCCCCTGATATGTATTTAGGGACTTTCTTCTTATAAATTATTATCTAAATTATGTTGTTTATTTCTTATACTATTCTTAGTGTCCTAGCAATTTTGTTCTATATGTTTATATCTAATCTGTTTCGTTCCTTTTAATTGATCTTTTGAGATAATTTTGCAGTTTATAAACTGGGCGCATGTTTCTTTCCTTTCTATTAGGTCTTTATGGTATCTGTTTCTATATATATTCCAGTTTTATTTCTAAATCAGTTCTTTCTCTGGTGTGTATTGTACATTTTGTAATTAGATGGATGATGTTTTTTTCCTTGTTTGGCTCACAGGCACATGCTGGATTATCCTTGCATTTAAATCAGTGTAAGTATTCAGCAAATCCACCATGTCCTGTTATCACCTGTGTGAGAATATGGTCTATTTCTGTATTTCTAACTAGATTGTACCCATTGAATGAGTCTGGGGTAAATATCTTGGTGGTGGTGGCTGTCTCATTTTCTTTATACAGTTTATTCCATTCGTCAAGTCACTCCAGTTGGATCAGCTGCTTGGTGAATGAAATAGGGCATTTGCTGTAATCTGGGGCTTTCTTTAGTTTCAGGGTTGCTTCCTTAGTAAGTTGATCTGCTCTTTTGTTGCTCTCCATGCTTGCTGGTCACCACGCGGAGACGAATGCCCCTCTATCGAGTGAGACTAGGACAATCAGTTTCTTGTCTCTTAGGTGGAACCTATGAGTCTCATCAATACATAGAGGGAATCCTCAGTACTCCGCTGCGGCAGAAAACCATACTGTTTGGAGCTGATCACTGGCACAATATACATAACACGACTCTTCAGATGATGACTTTTTCGAAAATTTTTCCAACACCGGGAGCAGCCCAATAGATCAGAAGGACTTAGGTTGAGTATAGTTTTCTGTTTCCTGCTTCCTAAGCACTATCACCGTTGATTCCTTCAATCTATTTGGAAAGGTGGAGGCATTTATTAATCAGGCTTAGGAGGAGATCGTAATCCTGGAAGATGGCAGCCATGCAAATGTCTGCTGTGAGACCATCTCTGCCTGGAGCTTTTTTAGGACTGAAGCAAGATGATGCTCTCACAAATTCATCAATTGTGAATTCAGAATCGCGTAACTCATCCTCCAATATCTTATTTAGGTCCAAAGTCCGTTCTTATGACTTTGTGCTCTTCATCATCATTCCATTCATTGTCTCCTGGGAAGAACGTATCCACTAGGAGCCGACCTGAATCTTCACTTCTTAATGTCTTTTCCTTCTGTTTGAGGGGAGCTTCCTCCTGTCTTCTAGATGTATGGCCTATCACTCGATATATTCCCTCCCACATTGTTTCACACTATTGTTTTCCGCAAAACTCCTTCCAACTTGCGGTCTGAGCCCTTTTGACTTCAAGCTGTGTATTTCCCTTTTGTTTTTAGGTATTGTTCGACAACCCACTCTCTGCGAACTGGTGCTGCATATGATATTCTGCGTTTCAGTCTGTTGACTTCTTTTTTGAGATCCATGAGGTCCTTGGACCACCAGGACTGTCCTATACGTTTTTTAGTTGTTAATTTAGGTAAGTTTTTCTCACATGCTTTAATTATTAATTTTGAGTATTCATCTATTGTTTTATCTAGTTCTACTGTGATGTTGATCCTTTATATTTCTAGTTTGTTGTTTGTCTTTCCATAATTGTGTTAGAGTTTTGCGGAAATCACTCCATTTAGCTTTACGGGTATTGTATATTCTAGTTGTTTGTTTGATGTCTGTTCCGATTGAGTAGTCTAAGTTAATGTTGAATAGGGTTGTCCGGTGATCAGAGCTGGTGAAGTCTCCAGACAGTCGCCAGTTCTCAGCTCTACCCAGCAGGTTCATCGAGCATGTTGTGACATCTACACAGCTGGTGAATTTTCTTCCCCCACGGATAGTTTCAAAAGTGGGCTCAGTCCCTTGATTCAGGATGTGGAGCTGCAGATCATCAAGAGCGTCTCCTAGCATTATTCCTCTTATCATTTTCTTGGCTGCTCCACCAAATATTGCAGGCATTCACTTTTCCACCTAATTATCACATTCTCTATATCCAACCACTTCACGGCAGCTCGGATGGTGTTCAAATATGGTTCAATTGGTTTGTCGCATTCTAAGTAAACTGAAACTACGCCCATAGTCCAAGATTGTGTCCTCAATTTTGCTACAGTCACCTTCTCTGTTGTGAAATTTGGGCAATAAGTTATGTTAATTGTGTTGTCAAAAAGTATAATGGCTGATTTTATTACATTGTTAGTTTGGTTTTCTGTTATGTTGTATTATTCTTGTTCCTAGATACTGTATAACTTCTACTATTCTGCCTATGTATGACTCTTGGACTAGCGCAAAGGTTAGTTTTAGTTTATTAGCTGCCATTATTAGTTCTGCCGTGGCCAGTTCGCATCTCTGGAGGTTGGCCTGAGCGATGTGATAACGGTGGTTAAGTGTGCTCGATGTGCTGTTTGTCCAAGGATCCTGAGAGTTAAAGGTGGGTATGTCGCCTAGTATTTCTAACTAATTACCACATTAAAGCTGTATTCATGTTTAAATTACACTAGGATATAGGGAAATTGAAACGTTTTATAAATTAAATGTTTAGTAAATTGCAGGACTTTGAATTCTTTCTTTATACTATGATGTGAAGTATGGTTATTATCTTTTCCTTTTTAGGTATCTTTGAGAATCCTTTGGGAACATACTTATTTTTTGAAGAAGATCCTTCTCCACTTTGTTTGGATCCTTTATTTGATAAATTACCAGAAAAGAATTTGAAGTATTTGTATAAAACAATGAAGCTTCTATCTATGGAACATGCATATGTTGTACCTAAGGAGGGAATAGGTCTGTTTTCTTTGAACATATTTGAGTCTTTTAAAAGTAACTATAATAAATTTAAATATTATTTTACCACTTTACACATTTAATAATTATAAATATAATTATTGATTAATTGAAAGCTTACCCTGCAGATTGTAATGTACAAACTCAACTACAAAAATCACAACCAGTTGATAACATAGAACCAATATCCTTCAGCAATTTACAAGAAGCTTTAGATACTTTTAAGAAAGATAGAGAAGAACATGATGACAGTAATACAAAGTGTGAAAATAATACATAATTTGTGCAATTACTCTATTATTATATTTAAGCATTGAATAGGATATTATTCACTTCCTATGTAATATAAGTGTCTGATTAAAGAAATAATTAATTTGTTTGCATATTTTTGTGATGTTTACATTGTCATTAGCCTGCAGCAGTCTACTGCTGGACATAGCCCTATTCCAAGGAATTATGTTAAACCAAGGAAATTATGTCTCCCATAACCAAATTAATATTCATATTAAAAGAACTGAATATTACTGGCAATGGTCAGTAATTGTAAATTTCATATAAAATAACTAGTAGATTATATTATAAAGATAAAAATTTATTTATTAGATTAGATTAAGTAATTACATACATACATTTGTAGGTAAAACACGTCTTTTTTATTTAAACAGTGGCAAAACTAAAATATTCGCCATAGATTCCATTTCATTTTGGTTTATTTAGTTGGCTTTAGATTATACTAGCTAAAGGTTAAAATTGATCTCAAAAGTTGTTGAAAGTCTTCTTCATATCCATGACTAATGTTAATTTATTATTTGGGTTGGAAATAAAATACCACTAGAAAATCTTTGTAAGTTTCCTATTTATTTGGATATCAAAACAAAACTAAGAGGAGGAGGACCATCTACTAAATAATAAGCTTTATTTACGACATCTTGCATATAGATTAGTAATTAGCAGATCGCTCGCACATCACTATAAATCAACATTGTATCTATAACTATATAAAATAAACTAACACTTCATAAAGCTTAGACGCCAAAATAACGAATCTCAAATGTCCTTGTTTATGCAATAGTATTCCGATAATTCGGTATTGGAGCTTTAATAATGATGGTCGTGGATTTTTTTTTAGGCGCGAGCAATTTTTTCGAATATATACTCATGACCTCGATTTCACTTTATGTTAAGCGTGTTTGCCCATAATACTTCTGACTCTTACAGTTATGAGATTTAATTTATGTTGTATATGCGTTATTTATTATTTGTCATCGCAAAACTCGGGGATGCAAATTTACAAACTACAACTACCATGATACATATGGTACGGCCGACAAAGGCCATATCGCTACTCGGGGAATAACCCAGTTGACGTTTTCGTCGTCGTTCATTTCATATTAGAATAGAAAACACGACTGTGAGCAATTGTGTGTAGTGTTTAATTTTAAAAGTTTTAGCATATAAAACACCTATAGGTAACATTGTTTAAAGTCATAATTGTAGTTTTTATAATTAATTTGGTGACATGTGTAATAATATTTTGCATATATTCATTGATGATATTATATAAATTTGTAATACTATATGAATCATATCTTTTTGCTTTGGAGATTGTTATATAAAAAGAGGACTTTTCTCTACAACCACTATCATTTTTATTAATATTAGGTGTGAAAAATGTTTGTTTTTACAATTTTATTAATTTAGATGTTTTACTATCAGGAAGTGACATTATTTTATTTCTTTTTTCAGTATTATATGCATAGGTGGCGCTGTGAAAAAAAAAAACATTTAACAATGGAAGAGGTATTTCAGAAACTTAATCGACACTTTATTAGATTAAAAATTAGCGACAGAAAATGCAATAATTTTATATTACATTCAGTTTTGAAGAACATTATTAATAAAATGCGAGCTTGTGATAATTTATTTGATAGCATGAATCCAAGACTTGATTATTTGGGAAGTTACTACGACGGTTTGCGTGTCGGTGAACCAACTGAATATGATATTAACATTATCTTACGTATCCCAATAAATGAAAAAAAAATTATATTAGATGCTAGTAAAACAGAGCATGATTATACTAGTATAATAATGCCATCAGAATTTAGACGATTAGGAAGGATGCCATCTCCAGCGGCCAAAGGGTTTATTAAGACGTTACAGTGGTGCAACAGCGATTATCAAGTTTCTGTAATAAAATTTCGTTCATGGATACAAAGTGTCGTAGATACCACAATAAATTCATTATCTTTAAAAAATGGAAAAAGGATTCTAACAGTGAATAATACTTGTTACTGCATTGAATCAAGACGATCTGGTCCAGCAAATACAATTAGCATTATAAAAGAAAATAACAACGTCATAGACGTGGATCTTGTACCTACTCTTGCATTTAATTTGCCTAAAATACCTATTAACTCCTCAATTACGTTTAGAAAAGTGAGTTCCACTAATATTAAACAGTATTTTGTTGTTCCAAAACCAACAGAAAATGATTTCAGTTGGCGTCTAACATTTCCATTTCAGGAAAGATATTTGATGAGGAGTAAAAATAATTTAAAAAGTACAATTAAACTTTTAAAACATTTGCGTGATGTTCAAGGTTTTAAAAAATTATGTAGTTATCACATTAAAACTTTGTTTTTATGGGAAATCGGACCCGAAAAAGAGAAAATGTGGAAAAACAAATCTCTGTCATTTTTATTTTTGTATATGTTAAAAAAACTTAGAGATTGCTTAATTAAAGCTGAAATAAGAAATTATTGGTGTCCTGAGCACAATCTCCTAGATAAATTAAAAAAAGATACTTGCCTTAATTGGGGGAACAGACTAACTGTTATAATTAACGATTTAGAAAAAAGGAGCAAAAATAATGCTTATGTTATCCATGATTATTTAATAGAAAATTGTAAACGTTTTTAATTTATATACGAGTTATAAATTTATATTCTATTTACGAGCGTAAAATAAAAACGCTTATTCCATACTTATAAAAATAAGTTTTATATCAATAAAAAATATAAAATGTTTTCCATCCCATTTTATTTACGCATTTGTTTAATAACCTATTATTTAGATTAGAGCAATTAATATTTGGTAAAATAGTAGTTTCATTGTAAATAATGCTAACACTGGTGATAGCACTCACTAATTGTTAATTTGATGAGTTAATCCAATAATTAATAAGTAGTTTAAAATCAAAGCTACTTTATTGAGGAACGAGGATGGAACGCCGAACAATTCGTGAAATTCCTTAAAAGGCGCAACCGAAACAAATGGAGTAACTTATCGCAATAGTATTAGAACAGATCATCAAGGTCGGCAATGTAACAAACAAGAGTTATAGTGTGTAAATACTGATATCCCATAACAATCTCATAAATCAACTATTAAAACGACGATTGTAGAGAATAAAGAATTGGAAAAATACAATTCAACTAATTACCGGGTGAGCGATTACACGAACTTCTTTGAAGCCAGATGTACAATACATGCGGTAACCGACAATAACAACTTGAAGAAGGATCTCCTTTTAAACCGCAATTTCGAAATAGATTCTTTAATGTATTAATGTTAATTATTATCATATGACATCAGTTTTCATAGTGTCAGCTGCAAATGATTTTCAAAATGAATTACAAGATTATTAGTAAAAAAATTAAAAATAGAATATTCAATCCTTTTTAATTCATTTTATAAAGGCGAATTGAAAGGTCCACTTCCGAAAATTGCACTAACCAACAGTAAGCCACATGAGCTTACTGATAGGATTAATGAATCGACTATGAACTCATTTAAGATTGTCTATTAAAGTGTTATGAAACAGAACCCGTTTTAAAAATATGAATTACTGTTGATCCAAAGTGGATCATATGATAAAAGACTGGGCGAAAAAAGTCATGATCAAAGAGTAGTCGTGCTACACAAACTGTAGCGAAAACCGGGTGTCATCGTCGGGCAAAACTATATATAGAGTGTAAATACTAATTTCTATAACGATGAGTGAGGAAGTCGATAGCTGTCAAGGCTACCTGGTAGTGAATTATGACAAAGGGAATTACAACGCTAAGTGTCAATTGTATTATATGTTACATAGTAAGGTAATATAGTAAAACTTAAAGATTATTGATATTATATACATAAATGTAATTTTTTACGTATATGTAAGTATTGTCTTTACTTTTACAAATGAAATTATTTATTTCTAAATAAATTATAATTATTTTTGGATATAATTCAAATTTGAAATATTAATGCTGTTGATCTCTTGGTGTAGATGTTTTAATATAATTTGTTACAATAACAAGACAAAAACCTTATAATACTAATAATAATACTTCCTGGGCAAAGAGATCAGAAGGAAATGCAGTAGCTTTTGGTAAATACTTCCAAATCGAGTTGACCAATTATGTTTCTAATATATTCATATTATTCATATTTTAATAAAACTTAAGTCATTCTTTGTACATTAGTCTTGTTATTTAGTTTCTTTGTATATTTACGTTTTTATTATATAAAAAATTAAATTGTAGTTATACGAAAATATAACCAAGAAATTAAAAACTTTTACACAAGTCTAGATAATGGCAACATTTAATATCCATTCGAATTGTCCAATCCGCCATTTTATTTGTATCGCCATTTCATTTATTCCGTGAGATGGAGAATTGAAGATTTCAAAGTGAGATAGAAAGATAATTTAAATTCTTTTATGTTGCTTTTCTATTATAATTGTAGAACAACTTTTAAAAGACAAATTATATAGAGGTAAGATATAGTTAGATAAGTAAGATTACTGTGTAATATTTTCACATACTTCTATAATCTCGGCGTTTTGTCTGTCAAATGTAGAAGTGAATATAACAATGGCGTCTGTCGCTTACTTTGAAGCGCGTCTATAGATAGTCCGTCATCCTTTTCTTACATATATCGACGCTGTTCACAGAGACACTGCTTTCATCGAACGAATGATCTTTTACGAGTAGAGTAGACTGATAAGAAATATTCCCCGTTACCTTCGCACTTTATGTTTTGGAGTTTCTCTTTCTTGTGAACAATTAGCCGCGCTTTTAAATTTTTAGTAAGAATGTTTAGGCATTTTTTTCGAAGTATTGATATATCTCTGCTTCAACAATTTAAAAGTACTTTATATTTTAGTAGTTTCTGCGGAATAAAATTTCCTGTGATGAAATTATAACAGAAAATGTTTACGACAAATAATGTTCAAGCCGGCAGCGTGCCGACTTTGCAGTATCAAGAGCATCCAACTCAAAAATCTCAAGGCAAAAATATCGAAAATGTACAACAAAAGAGCACACAACAAACACAACAGACCCAACAACAGGTATTTTAACTGAATTATAACATTTTAGCGCATTATTATTAACGTACGTAAACATTCGGAGAAACTGTTTTTATTTGAAAAAGATGAAATTTAACGTACGTTGATTTTTTTTGATAATAAAATAATTTTCATAATAAATGCATTATATTCGTGTTTTCAGGAATTTCCCACATTTTGTTACACAACTAATGTCAATATGATAGGAAAAATTGGCACTGGAACTACTAGTACTACTGGTGGTGTAAATATAGCACAACTTACTACAAGTGATGATAAGACTTGTTATATAGCTCAACCATTTTCTTATAATTATGCACTGGTTAACCAAATGCAGATTGCACCTAATGGAATACAGAACACTATATCAAATATAAGCTTCAAATGTGATGTTTGTGGTTTAATGTTTGGGCATTTAACTCTCCTTAATGCTCATAAAAGAATACATGCACAAGATACAGGTCTGTTTTTTTTAATATTACAATTTTAAAATAACTATTGTGAGCTTATAATTTAATTTAATTGATAAGTAACAGCAATGGTGTTAGTATAAATGTAAAAGATAATATAGACAATTTTAATTATCTATAATAAAAAGTCTTATAAAATAATTTTTTGTACTAAATATATGTAAATTGTTAATATTACAGATAACAACATAACAGTAGTAGCAACAGGTGTGAGTACAGCAAATGAAGTGCCAATGCCTCCCCATATCCAAATACTTGCTTCTGACCCTGCAGAACAGCAACATCATGTACAGATTCAAGATAGTAAGTAGGTTCTTTCATAGTATAAATTGATATACATAAAAATACCGATGCCACAATTGAAATACTTTTTGATATCTGTACATTAGAAAAATAAATATAGAAAATTGCTATTACAGAAAATAGGATTTTAACCACAATTATACTATTGGACAGTTAATTTATTCAACTATTTTGTATTCATGTACAATAACAACTTTTTCCTTATTTTTTTTGTCTATTTATATTAAATAAAAAAATTTCATATGCAATATTACAGTGTTATAATATGGTGATATTATATGAACTACTGTAAATTACATATCGAAAATATAATTCATAACTTAAAAATATGAAAGTTAATTTTTGTCCAAATTTTTAGATATCAGAAAAATAAATGTTGTATTTGTTATATTGTTACATAAGAATCAGTCATGTATTAATAATTTTAAAATTTACTATTTCAGCAAAACCAGTTGTATTAGATAAGGTTCAGAAATGTATTACATGTGGTGGTTCAATAAATGCCAATCCCAAGAGAAAAGGACCTAAACTTATACGCTGCGAAAATTGCATTGCACAAGATTCTGTTGATCAGCAGAGAAATAATCAAAGTGAGTTGTTTTCTTTGTATTTGCAGTATTTAAAGACTTGTAAAGTATACATAAAAGAAATTAGAACCACATTATCAAAGATGAAACACTGAACTAAACACATAATTAGGGCAGTATTAAGTGTTACTACATTAAGTGAAAAACCGAATTCTTAGAAATTTTTACTTTTACTATCATTGACATCTGTACATTATGTTTTAAATATATTCAATAAGTTATAAAAAATGTATCATGTTATGTTATTCATTAAATTATGCCTAAATTGCACAGAAAAATTTAATTAGGAATTCTTGTGGCACTATGGGGACAGCAGATGATTTTTAATAGACTAAAAATAAGACACAATTCTGACAATGGTAAAAATAGTAAGCAATACATCAATGATTAACATATATCTTTGTAGCCAGCAAATTCTTTGAAAAATTGTCATAGATATTTGTAAAGAAATGGATCTAGATTATAATAGATTTAATATAATCTATGATCTTTAACAGTTCAATCTGTAAAATTTAGATGAAATATTTTTGGCCAAAAAGGAGTTATTAATTAACCAATACATAACACTAATGTGTACAAGATTTCTGTCTGTAAGGTAAAACCAATATATATAATAAATACCAATAAAGCTCAAAGAGATGAAAGTGAAAATTAAACTTTAAAACATTTACTGCAAATATAGTATTTAAAATGTTCAGTGAATGCAACACAAATACTGGTGGCGACAGATGAAAATGTTAAATTTGAAGTAAGTGGTGTAAACACAGTTCAGTCTGCCACAGAATCTCTCTCAACAACACAAACTAACCATCAACAGCAGCAACAACAGAAACCATGTAAGTATTTAAAAGATATAGATATATTAATTAAGAAATTTATATTAGATATTGCAAAAATTAGTAATATAGTAAACACCTTCCTTTGTGAGATTGGAGTTTTACATACTCTGTGAATATTACAGCGAGCTAATGAGGACTTCCCTAAAATATATTAAGATACTATCCATTATCTCTAGAGCAGCTACGCTTAACTTAACCTTTTATGTGTGGCTCACATGGTGTTACTTATACTACATTCATTCACTTAAGAGGCCACAATTTAACGCAATTATTTTTAATCTTTTTGACTTTCGCGCCTACTAATAAAAGTGTAAGAGTACTGAGTAAATAGGTACTGTATAAAGTTCAAATATAGGCGATAAATCCGTTCACAGCTTTTTGATTAAATCGGTAAAAATTGGTAAAATCAAGATATTGACACCATTATTAATACATATGTATGCCTTCTATAAAAATAGTATGAGTATGGCTGCTCTTGAGTGTATAATTCCAATGCTTTCTCCAATCAGGGAATAACAAAACTAAAACACAAAATAACAACACTATTAATCTCCATAGCACTACTGATAGTTTTTAGGGTTCTGTAGCAAAAGGATGACAATCGGAACTCTATCACTGAGACTGCTATCCCTCTGGTTGTTTTTCAATCTCAAACTGGGATAAGTGTAAAGTTGAATGTTTTACATATTGTATACCCATTATCACTACAGTAACAAATATTAAAAGAAAATAATATTTACAAGAAACATAATTTTATGTGGTTATGGAATGGAATGTTTAGTGGTTCAAGTCTGATTAAGCACTAGGCCATTTATTATTATTTAAAATAGTATAAACTGTGATCATGACGGGAACATTAATATGTTAACCTCAATTTTATTTTAAGCTAATAAGACATTAATACATTTCCTGCTACGAGGGCTGTATATACCCTTTGCTGAAATTACCTTTGATAAAGTTTCAATCATGTGTTAACTAAAATAATTATGACATACAACCAAGTCAATTTTTGGTTAAATTGTTCATTATCGAATGAAGGATTGTCAAATTGTATTCTATATGCCTCACAAGACCGCAAGGTAAAAATATTCAAAAAACGCTGTAACAGGGAACATTTTATAGTAATTTGTTTGTATTTAAAAAACAAATACAAGCTACATAACTTTTTAGTGCCAGGACATCATCCAGTAAAGAAAAGAACATTAGCATCTGTCACAAAATGTCAGAATTGCAATGGTTCTGGAATAATATTCATAGGAGGAAACAAGAATAAACATAACCAACCTGATATGGATAAGCGTTTCCATTGCAATATATGTGGCGGATCTTTTTCAAGATATTCCTCACTCTGGTCTCACAAGAAGCTACATTCTGGAGAAAAGAATTTCAAATGTGGAATATGTGGAATTGCATTTGCTAAAGCAGTTTATCTAAAAAACCATTCTAGAATACACACAGGAGAGAAACCATATAGGTTTGTATTTTTTTTTCTGTAATAACTTAATATTTTCTGTAATTAGTTATGGCTAAAAATATATATACAAAGAAATGAACGTACGGTTTTCAATAAGATCACAATTTTTTAGCATTATCACATTCGTAACTAGGCTATAGGGATTTCTGATATAAACATTTACCATGCAAACTAAACTGGTCTTTATCACTTCACGGAAAATATTTGTTATTGCTTCATTATTTTCATTTATTATTATTATATATTTAATTGTTTGAATAGAAAAGAATTTTCTTATGTATATGCTAAAATTGCAGAATTAAATGCAGTTATTTTCTTTCTTTGTAATAATACAAATGATTATAATATATGCCAATTATAAAAAAAAAACATTTTTTGCTAACAATAATGTTTTTATTCCCGCTAGTGTTTATTTCCTTATATTATTAAACACAATAATGAGAAATAAATCAAAAACAGTAAATAATATGAATAACTGTTCTCAGTTCTAAAATTATACTAACGAAAAGCAGCGTGATCACGCATATCTATCTGCATTTCTGGCTAAACATCAGAAGTGCAATCGTGAGCTTAAACATTTTTGCCATAGGACAAGCGAAGCACGGTAGCCCTTTACTTTGGCAAACATAATGTGCGAAAAAAAAATTATAGTTGCTTAATTTTACTGTATAAATAATATTATTTACACTCTCTTAGTTACAGTTAATTTTATTATTGATAATCATCCAAAATCCTTTCATTATTCTTTTCACACTTAATGATTTACAGATGTGGTACATGTGGTATGCAATTTTCTCAGTCTCCACATTTGAAAAATCATGAAAGAACACATTCAGGGGAAAAACCTTATGTTTGTGAGGTGAGTTTTTATAATCAATTATTTTTCCATGAAACATTTTGGATTATAATGCAAATAGAAATAAATGTCATTTCAAGAATACTATATATATATAACCTTTAATTTGTACATAACATCAAACATCCAAACAAGGCCTAAAAATTCTTTATCTTCATTATATATTTTATTGTCTCTATATTTCCTATGTGATTTTATTCAAAAAATACCACTTGCTGTTTCTAAAGTTTGACTACAGGCAATATATCAATATTATCAAAAATTTTCTATTGTAGGTTTGTGACAAAGGTTTCGCACGCCACGCAACTCTATGGAATCACCGTCGAATTCACACTGGGGAGAAGCCATACAAGTTAGTATGCCTACATTTAACAAGCTTTGCTTAATTCGATTCTACACAAGGAGCATACATAATACTATTACATTTTAAATTATATTATGTAACATATATTCTTTTGTGTTATTCTTATTTTTCGTAAGTCTAAAACAATATTCCAAGGAACTTTAATTAACGTTATTGTGTATATTTTAATAATCACTAAGTTATATTTTGTCAATTATTTCAAAAGTAATAAACGTAAATAAACGTAGAGTAGATAGTTGTAAACGAGGTTTTACTTTTGTTATATATCTATCAAAAGGAAATTAATCATGAATTAAATATTGTGTCGTATCAAAAAACAAGTATTCATAATGCTTAAATCCTAAAGTATATCTAATGTACATTTGAAAATGTTTAATGGATATTTTACACATTAAGACAAATTGTCCTTTACATTGCAAACAACGCAGGATTGGAACGACGTCAGTATTTCAGTCTGGATATATGACGTACGTGTTTTTAAGAAAAAGGTGAATAGGCGTTCTAGACTTGTTTGCACGCTTTATCATCATAGACTGCGTCTTCATTTACCTTAGGATTGGATCGAGGTCAGGCACTAATCTATATAATTTAAGTAGTATATTCTAAACGATTCCTTTTTCTACACGTTTTTGTATAGTACCAATTGTATTAATTAAATAACTTACTGTAAAGGTGCGAAACCTGCGGCTCAGCGTTTAGCCAAGCAGCACATCTAAAGAATCACGCGAAAGTTCACTCTGGCGAGAAACCGTTTAAATGCGACATTTGTACAGCCGCTTTTGCAGATCGGTTTGCGCTTAAGAGGCATAGAGGCATCCATGATAAATATGGTAAGTGGTAATAGAATCAGTGGGCGGTGTGTACCATTAGATGAAGATTTTGTATGCCATGTTCCTTTTGTATAAAAATTATATATGGAATTATCAAAGGAATCAACCTAAAAATATTGACAAATTTTGTCCAACATACAGAGAAATTTATTTATAAAGACAAAGGAGAGATCTAATCAACAGATATTGATATATAAAAACACGTAATACATTTTTACTTACAATAATGTGATTACACACAAGCAGCTAATTAACACATTGACACCGGCATGATCCACCGGTGGGTCATAAATATAAGACTGTCATAATAGCGCCGGCGTCAACGTGTTAACCTAGTATTCAGTTGTATACTTGCCAGATGAAAGAGTTTGGATCTTTAATAGTGCCCCACTGCAGGTGTTGTCTCATAAAATGTTAAGTTTTGATTTGTTACTGCTAATAAAACCATTGTATTATATAGGTCAAACTGCTCCATTGCCATCGAGAGTCCAACTAAATCAACAGGAACAACAGGGAAGCCAGCAGCAGAACAGTGAACAGAGTATGCAGCCTGCAGTTGAAATAGAAATCCGCCCAGAACAGACACTATGAAATTAGTACTGATTTTAATTTTTATACCAACCCACCCTGAACTGTAAAAGGCTAACTAGTAACATTCGTGTAATAAAGAGTGTTGTAAATATTTGTTATTAAGGGTTCTTAAGAAATGTTACTTAATTGTTATACAACAAGTAAATATGCATGTGTGTTGATGACAAATGACACTGCCATTATATTTAATGTGTGAATTTTGTGGGTGATATCAGAGGCATTGATTAAATTTTTTATTTATTATGATTTATCACTTCGGGGCATAATACTGTAATTTTTCTCAAAAAGCTTTAATTTTATAGCCCTCATGCATAATAAATCAGTTTGGACTGATGAAAAAAATGCAATATCTCTTACTCATGGTTTTTACAATTTTTCATTCATAATTTTTATAATCAATCAATATTACATTACTAATATTTACCATTAATGTATTTGTTAGAAGGTAGCAGCTGTCAACAATTTTATCATTATATTTTATTCATTTTTACTTTGCTGCTGCCATTTAATAAAATAAATATTTTAAAATTTAGTAATGTTTACCGACAAAAACATGCGAGTGGCAGTCTAGGATGACATATTACCTGTCTGGATGCTAATACATAGTCAATAATTATCTTAACCCTCTAATGAGCCTTACTATAAACTTTTGAAATGCCTTACTATAAATTTCAATATGTTATCATTTAAACACAGAATTGCAAATACAGGTTGTTGTTACTCAAGTCACAATGCATGTATTACAATAAAAAAAATCATATGGAACAAAGAAGTTCTCTTTTGTCGAAATAGATTTATAAGAGGTCTTTTATTCACCCAAATTTTACCATAAATTTGGGCACCAGAGGGTTAACATAGACAACAATGTATGTTAAGATCATGATTGGTTGAGTATTGAATTTGCATAAGTTTTTATATTCATGCTGACACAATGAAATTTAACGATTGCGTGACACAATCTCTCACATTTGTAAATATAAAATATGGGTGTGACACTAGAAGTCTAAATGTGATTTAGTATTGTAGCATATCTTATGGTCTAAGGTTATTTATAATGGATGGGTTGATGTTACCAATTATTTATTTCGTTGTATTTTTAACGAATTATACAAATCATTATTTATAACTTTTGTTTATAAAGTATTTAGTGGGCACAACTCATCCATAAGCAAAGCTTCTGCATCAAAGTGATGCAATTTTTGAGCTAGATGTAGGATATATAATGATGGAATTATATGATAGCGAATGTGGTTAAGAATGTTTGTGTTTTATTACATTACACATTATCTTTAATAAAGTAACTAGCCCTGGAACAAAATACAAATTTACAAATTGTTACCCACGTGCCGATTATTAGGTTTTTTGTCGCCAACATTAAACCCGTTATTCTGCCCTTTTTAGTTGAACCCTATTGACTGATGAACATTCAATTGTTTGGTTCTTTAACTTTACCCATTCATTTTTATTAACACGTTCCCTGCCGCGTGGGGCATTTACGTCCTACGCGGCAGGGAAATTACCTATGAAAAAGTGTTGACCATGTGCTATCTAAAATTACATACAAATTTAATCGAAAACGAAATTTACTTAAAATTTTAATTGCCAAATTGTATTCTGTATGCGCCTCACTACAACGCAAAGGAATTTATTCAAAAAATGCTCTAGCAGGGAACGTATTAAAAATAAACCTGCGCCATAGTAAAAAAAAAGTTTATAGTCAAAAGCACAATCAAATGGGCGTTTCTTTTTCGACACTGGTCAATAATGTTAACATAGTTTATAGAAAATAAGTTATATGGAATATATTTCTAGTAAATTATGTACTATATATTAGTTAACATTATATTCTTGATTAATTCTACCCAACTGCTTTATAACTAGTCATGCAATTGATTTAAATTAATCAATTGCAAGATGAATAGTAAATTATATTAATTGCCCTGCCGAATGCATACCAATGTTAAAGTCCATGGACTGAGACAAGTTTCATTGTAATTTTAAGCCCCCCTTAAGGGTGGAGTTTAAAAAAAAGGATCTCTTAATGGATACCTTCTCAACAAAACACACTCCAAATATCATGTCTAGGATCTGCGCTTTGATATTTAAGTCAGTTGGTAAGGACTGAATTTTATGTGTAGATGTCAGTTGATTACATGTTATTATTAAGATATGCACTATGCATTAGCTGCTTTACTTTTAATTTACAATATTTATATTTTTCAATTATAATTTAATTATGTTATATTCTAAAATTTACTTAACTATTTCTAAAAAACAAAATACTTAAGATGTTTCAATGAGAACATCAATATTTCTATTATCATGTTATGGCATAGTCTCGTCTTTGTATTTATTTACAAGACATTGAAAATAAAAATTGCCTGCCCATTGCTAGAAGGTAAAAGATATATATCAATTCAGGATTACATTAAACATGTCAAGATGCGGATTTTCTCAATAATTTTAGTAACTACAGTACCATTCACACCTTTCATTTATTATTATCGCATTCCTAATTTTGCAGCGTATTATAACAATTTATTCATCAATAAGGCTGGATCATAAAGGTGCAAAAAAACAATAATTAATTTTGTTTTTATTTTCATCACTACAGGACATACAAATAAAATGCATATTAAGAGTTTAGGAAATCAATTTATTCATAAACCCAGTTTTCTGCAGCAGGTGTCCACCCAACGAGTTCCTTTTCCGCAAACCATAAAGCAATTTCTTTGTTAGCAGATTCAACGCTATCGGAGCCATGTATAATATTACGACCAACCTGAATGCAGAGGTCTCCACGAATAGTGCCCGGTTGCGAGTCCGCGGGATTTGTAGCACCTAACATTTGGCGACCGGTTTTCACGACATTAAGTCCTTCCCATACCATTGGGACTACTGGACCAGAACTCATGTACTTCACAAGTCCAGAAAAGAAGGGCCTTGATGACAAATCGCTGTAATGGTTTTGTAGAAGTTCTTCTGAGGGCCAAACAAATTTAAGAGCAACCAACTTGAACCCTTTTTTCTCAAAACGCTTAATAATTGTACCAACTAGTCCACGTTGGACACCGTCTGGTTTGACCATAATAAAGGTTCTTTCACGTGGGTCCGCCATGGTATTAAATGAATTTTAAGGTTAAATGACTTAGCTAGACAAATCTGCAGGACCAATATGATGTGTCGTTAACGAAGGTCACAGACAAAGAGACTGAAAAGTAGACTTGACCAAATAGGTCGATGATAATAGAGTGGGGTGGTCTATGCGTATCAAAATTTGTGCAAGAAAATATTACCATCATAAGCAAGATAATCTGTAAAATTATCTCTTTTATAGAAGATGAGAATAATTTTGCTACATTTATACAATATAGTAATACAATTTTATAGAAGAAGAGAAATATTTTGCTATATTTATACAAACACTTTTTAAAACTAACAATGTTTATATATTGTAGAAGCTGAAATTGTTTGCTTTATTAATGCTTAAAATGGTTTTTATATATATATTTAAAAAATGTTTCCATAGCCTTTTGCACATCAAAATATTATACCGTAAAATGGGGTGGATAGAGACAAAATCCAAGTTTATTACAAGTAATAATAGATAAATGAGTTATAAAATTAATAGGCAAGAAAACAGAGTTCACGAGAAATTTAGAGATTAATACTAATTAATCGACAACAAAAAGAGAATTCTATGTTAAGGCGGCTATTTTGTTTGTTATTTATTTAATGCTTTATTTATTCCCTTATAATAAAAATTGCATCAGTGTCGGTACTAAATCATGGGCAGACACGTGGATAGACAGACAAGTACAACATATGTCTTTTTGGATTGGCTTAAATAGGAGGGTGATCAAAAAGTAATGATAAACGGGTATTTCTAATAAAGATAAAAATCCAAAAAAAACATGTATAAAATGGACGTCATTTGGAGGAGCTACATTCACCTTTTCATTATTAAACTTTTCATTATTGAGTAGCTTTCGCCACTTGATAGGATAAGCCAGCTCCCTGGCCAGTGTAATGTAGAGGAGAGCTCGCGGATCATCGGATCCGCGGGCCAGTTTCGATAAAGCTGTAATAGTCGTCAATAAGACTAACAGCACAAACTTCACCGAATCTTGAAGCAGGAGCTACATTCGTTTGAATACCAGTAGTCAGAGCGACAACACGAAATTGGAGAAACACGAAGTGAGATGCGTCATCAAGTACCTCTGTTTGAAAAAAATATCTACCAAAGAGATACACGCTGATTTGGTGGAGACACTGGGGGACTCTGCTCCTCCACATTCTACGGTGGCACGGTGGTGCAAAGAGTTTAAGCTGGGTAGAACATACACAGAAGATAAACATCGCGAGGGACGCCCAACCCCGTCCCTAACTGAGGAAAACGTGAAAAAAATCAAAGATATCGTATTAGCAGACCGAAGAGTAACCGTCAGACATTGAGCTGAGGTCACAGGGATCTTATATGGCAGCATCCAAAGCATTTTGACCAGCAAAATGAATATGAAGTTGTCCGCACGTTGAGTACCGAGAATGTTAACGGACGAACAAAGAAAAAAGCGAGTTAATATTTCTAGAGTCAATCTTGCAAAGTCAGGCTGACCAAGAAATTTGTTTGTTTAAATTTGTGACCATGGACGTAACATGGATTTATCATTTTGATCCTGAGACCAAACAACAATCGATGACTTAGAAAAGGCCATCCTCACCGACGCTGAAGAAGTTCAAATTCTCACGCGCGGCGGTCAAGGTTATGGCGTCCGTTTTCTGGGATGCTGAGGGAATCATAATAGTTGATTACCTGAAAAAGGGAGCTACTATAACGGGCTCCTATTACGCTGATCAAATAAGACAACTGCGAGAAGCCATAAAGGAAAAAAGACGGAGCAAATTCTGAGCGAAAGTCTTGTTTCATCAGGACAATGCTCCTGCACACAAAGCTGAAGTTGCGATGACTACCATTCGAGAAGCAGGTTTCGAACTGGTTGAACACCTGCCCTATTCTCCAGATTTAGCCCATAGCGAGTTTTATTTGTTTCCTTGGCTCTGTTTTTACCTTTCTTAAGCCTAGTTATGATTTATAGGCAGAATAAAATTCGTTTATTAATTGATATTTTTTTTTGTCGGCTAACACTTGACCTCGATTTCACCTGATGTTGTGACAGTGAGGCCTTAGATAGTGAAGCATGTTCACCCAGAATACATTTGGCTCTCACACGTAAGACTGCGGGAACATAACAATGCTGTTATGGCGGCAGGTTGAAGATGAGTGCGGATTTGAAAAACCGTACCTCCATCCAGACTCCACTATTCCTGGGGCCTGGGAATCGAACCAAGGACCTCAGCGTTACAAGGCAAGTGGGTAAACCACTGCACACTGGAGGCAGTGAAAATATACTTATTATAGTATATTTTAATCCTAACGAGGAGTTATTTCTAAATTTGTAGATTTATTTCTAACATAGTTTTTTCCCTGTCAAATTATATCTGTTTAACATATTTAAAATTATAGTCATTAGTCCTTTGTACAAAATGCATTTAAAGCTATTGGAAACCGAACAATCCTTATCGTAATTATAAACAAAATTTTACGAGCGCTTGTTCATTACGACTTCCGTAAAAAATAAGACAATATTGTTGTTTCTTGCGAAAATAATGAGACGATATTCATCCGTGAAATTAAATTCACCAGTTTGATCATAACTGTTACTAGTTCACAATGTTATCATGTTTTCAATGCAGTGTTCAAATAACTTTATACTGGGTTAGTTAATAACATTTTTAGATTAAATCTTATGTCAAATATGTAGTACAAGGTATAGGCATATTAATACTAAGGTAGCCAATCACAAACTAAAAAATATTTGAACTACATACTATGATAATTTACATTATTATGTTTTAATTTTTCGGGTTTGATGCTAATATGAAATAAATAAAAGAAAATAAGTCGATTCCTAAACGTATTATTTACATGTTTACTAAACCATCGTCAATAGTTCGACCTCGTGCTTTCGAATGAAAATTATTTCTAGGTGCCACGTGTAGTGGCGAAACGCGATAAGATTATAATTTAGTTGCAGTATTTGCGTTTAAAATAATTAACATTATAGTGCAAAATAATAGTCGACTTTTTAATTTTTTTTTTGGGTCTATATCACTTAGATATTTATAATTGCCTAATATTTCTCGACTTTTCGACACGAGTTGTGTTCACCACGGTGAATATTTACCTGATAACGACCCGAATTTTTTTTTTACTTAAAATATATAGGAAAAAGCGGATGTTTAAAATCGTTAATGGTCATCTTATCTTGACATAAAAAAGGAGAAACTAAATGACTGGTATAACAAAGATGATAGATAATAAAATATGATATGTATAATTAGTTAATATAAATTATAATGAAGTGTAATAAGTATTTATAGACAGCATTTAAAACTATTAAGTTATTTATAAATCAACCGCTCTCTCGTAGTTCAATTTTTTCAACTTTCAATGTAATAATATACAGGTGGCTGTTAAGAAAAACCGTTGGTCATTTCACAATGAGTTGTGTATATACGGATTTTTGTATTTTGTTAAGATGATCATGCTAGAATTCTAGGGGACTGTAACTCAAAAATATCTCTTCGTTGATATATGCTATAAACAGCTATATCACCTTTTTTGTTTTTCGATATCATAAACAAAAGCAGTGTTGGTGCTATTATTGAATTAAATTTTGTAATAGTGTGATACCTTGTAGTTATATTTATAGTTGATAGTGATATAACTTTTCGGATCATTAAGAACTATAAATATACCTAGCTTAATATCGTTTAAGGTACACGTTGCCTTTTCCATGTCTGTGATGAACAGTCATGCATATTTTATGGATAATAGTGAAACAGATACTGATGTTGCTAATCTGATGTCAGCAAAATCTTATGTACCTAATGAGCGTGACTTACCGAAAACAACATTAATAAAGAACGTTGGTAAGATTTTTTTTCATTTAATAGAAAAATGTACAAAATAAATCATAAGTAAGCTGTTTTTATATATTATATTTGTTCCAGAGAACGATGCTACTTATGTTCTGTCAAAATTATCAGATGAACAGTTAATAAAACTATTAAACGAACAACCTACAAAGAATGAATATTTTTTGAGTGATATCGTTAAAATAGCTCTTGGAAACAGATTTAAGGACGATAACAAAGTGCCAAACGTGGAGCAGAATAAAGTTAACAATAGATTTCGCATAAACGGAGTTCAGGATAAGGCACAGCCTGCTTACTTTAGACTTGAAAATAAAGAATTGGATCAATTCCATGTAAAGAATGAAGCTAGTTACGCAGCCATAAAGAAACTAAATCATCTACTGTACAATAAGCCACAGAATTACGAAACAAGTGAAGAAGACGAAGAGAAAAAGGAATTACTTTTTGATGTGCTAGTGGCTCAACTCAAAACTTTGTGCTGTAAAAGATCAGAAAAGAAAAGAAGAAAACACCAGTACAAATACCTTAATCAATTTATGCCAAAAGCTTCTATATCAAAACCGTTTGTAAATGATTTGCAATCTTCTCAATTTCCTAACGAGTACATGTTTCTAATCATAAACGAAGAAATAAGAAGCAATGGCAGCGAAGAACTAGTGTCAGTTGATCCAGAGAGTTTAGAAAAAAATAGTAGTGTTTTATTGCTTGGACCTTTAACTACTCCACTATCAGATAACCAGTTAAAAGTAGTCGTAAGTATTAGATTGGAAAAAAATACATTCATAAATCAAATAAACATATTTAACTAAGTAACTATGTCTGCAGATGACAAGAATCTCAGATGAATTATCTAAGCCAGAATATATTCAACTTTTGCAACAACTATCAGAGGGTACACTCACCAGTGCAAATGTAAATATTCTTAAAAACGTTATGCACGGTTCACAAACTCGGCGTTATATAAAACCCCACAGGTGCAATCATCAATCAAAACTAGCAAGAATATACGGGGGACCGAAATGGTTACTGTGCACCGGTTATTTAAATATTAATACGCCGAGTTTATACGACTAGAACAAATATAATGGTATTTATATTTCTTTTATGACTAATTTTTATAATATAATGTAACCTCTTTTATTGCTTTAAACAAGAAAATGTTTATAAATATAAGTTCCCGTCTGTGCTAAAATAATCTAAACTTGGACTTACATAGTAATACTTTTCATTATTCCGTTTTCTTTAGATAACTAATGTTTACCTAACATATATTAACCAAAATATCGTTTCAGGTATAATAGACCAAAATTGACCAAGGTCGTGAAGAATGTTATCAAGATATACATTAAATCATTTTTCGAAAGAGATATAAGATCTGTATAAACGAAATATGTTTTAAAATTATACTAGGGTTTATAAGTATAAAAGTTTATTATACCAATATATGTAAACATACATCATTCTGCAATATAGGTGAACAGGGGCATTGCGATAAATAAAAATAAAATCAGAGTAATCAACAGCTTGCCATGTAACTACGAGTTTGGTTTGGGTTCCGCTCAAAGCGTTGTGGTGGTATCATTAACCATTTATCGAGTTTTAAGTGAAATGAACTATTAGACATATACTTGGCGATTTCTTATGTAAATATTAATTTAATTTTATGAGAACCACTATGTCATAGGAATTTCCCTTCATTGATCATTGGATCCTAATACTGCTTGTTTCACTAATTTTAAATCATAAAAATTAATATATGACGTTAAGTTATACTTGTTTCGTTTACTATTTTACAAGACTTTTGCTTATCATAAATCGAAAACTGACGTCAAATATTGTTAATTTTAGATAAAGTACCTAAGTGCTCTGATGCCATAAGTTGCAAAGTACTTTTAAAAAATATATATCATTATTACGGAAACTGGTATACCGTAAAATGAAATTAATAGGCTATAGAGGATAACTGGGATAACAGTAAGAAAATTTTATGAATAATTATTTACTATTTAATAACAAATTATACTTATTTTTTTGGGACATAACAACAGTTTATTAAAAGATTTTATGGCAATATTGAACAGACTCAATGTCAGTAAAAAATCTTTTAAAACGTCTATTAGACATAACCCCTTATTATCGTTTTTGAACCTTCGCTATTTTTAATTTATTTCAGCGTTAATAAAAGTATATATGAACACGTTGTTAAATATTTTGGCCATAACATACATTCGAGGTCTTAACAGTTAATCAAATTTAATGTATTTGATAAATTAGCATTTCAGTTTAAATAGTGACTCCTAAGTGTAAATAATATTTTAGGCCAAATAGATTTTGGGTTTTATATGTATAAATGTATTTTTTTATCGGCTAACAGTTGGCCTCTCATCTGATGTTAATTGATAACGAAGACGTAGATAAATAATAATGCGTGTTAGCCCAGAATACATCTGGCGCTCACGTGTAGGTCTGCCGGAATACAGCAAACTTGTTATGGCGGGACAGTAACATTGAGGGTGTAAGCTAGTCAGGGGTTTTTTGAAAAACCCTACTATTAACCATACTCCACAATACCTGTCAACCGGGAATCGGACGCGGGTTACAAGGTAAAAGAGTAAACCACTGCGACACGGAGGCAGTGAAGTTAATTTGTATACATACAACATACAATTTAAAATAGATAACTATTTACAAAACTATAAACCAAAAAAAAACTATGTAAATACTATAGAAAAAAAAGCCTTAGGTCATCCTCAACAGGCAGAGGATCGAGCAAGCTTCTGGCATTGCCTCACTGGATGGGAAGGCTTATTCTTTGTGCCAATTAGTTGCTGGCTCTGTGGTCTCGGGTTGTTTGAGTTACTTTTTTTTAATGTCCTTAAACAATTTATGCGTGCCTGGACCCCGTACGCCTGAAGCATTTAATGGTGAAACACTATTGGTACCCGCAACGCTCCAGGAGTCCTTAGCCTCATCCATATAGGGAACTGTTGAAAGAAATATGATGAGCGCTTCAGTATTTTAAAAAATCAACATGCTATTTGCGTGAACCCAAAATGAAAACGCCCATAAGGACACGTCGGCTGTTTGAAAACCCAGGTCACCAATCCGTTGTTTAAGTACAAGAGCGGTGATCAAATTTTATGTTCAAAACAGAAGAGAGCGTATGTCTTATTGTGTCATCTAAAGATGTGAGAAGCTAAGGAAACTTCCAAAGTTGGCACCAACGAAAGACATAAATTAACTTCGGAACAAAAAGGCAATGTGACATTAAATTATGTGATCAGTACCATGTGACAATTAATTTAGAAGAGGCGGTTTAATATCTCACTAAAATTGTGTAAATCATGATTTATAAAATCTGGCAGAGAATCAGAGAACATAAAAGTGGTAACAATTTTTTATCGATGACAAATAATTGTAGCGCTATATCTGCACAGTTATTAGGCACAAAAAGAACACATTTGGCATAGTTCAAATCTAGGCCGATGTTATTAAAGTCATGAATTGTAGTACAAAAGTCGGAAAGTACAGAGGACGTACCACTTCTCAAGTTCCTGTTAGCAAAATACCAAAAGTCAAATTTTTAATTTAGAAATTCGATGGTCGGGTGTATGGAAACATTAAAGGTTACTGGAACCGGGGAGTCGTCCTGTCTTCAATCGAATTCTGAGAAAAGGTGGTTCTTATTCAAAAGCTTGCTTGCCTGATTATAGCACGGCATCGTGAATGGTAAAGTGGCAGGCGCTATGGATTTTATTTGTGCGAACAGGGTGATTCGGTTAACAGAGTTAAATGTTTTTAATGTAGACCTTTAAAAACATATCATTGCTTTGATTTATTATGACTGATCGAAAGGAGTGAACGACTTCCTCACCACCCCCTTTACAAGCAAAACCTAGCTGCTTTGGCTGAAAGAAAAAAATTAAGAAACTTACAGGCAGACAACAGTAATCGAACGAATGCCCTCATCTATCTTATTTAAAGCGCAGAAGTAGACTCCGTACAATCCACAACATCCGATATAATCTTGCGCGCAGTATCAGGATGCACATATTCGTAAGTTTTATAAGAGTATTTCGCAAGCTTACTCGCAGCAGTGAGATCCTTGAGAAGTTGTAGGGTGAGTCCATCGAAAGCGCCAGCTGAACTCGAAAGAAAAAAAGCACTACTGACGTTATCTGCTGACATTTTAAGGGTGGTGTAATAACGTCGGCGATGGTCAAATTCATCATTAACGTTTTTCATTTGTTCAATCAAAATTTTCGTTTATAAAGAGGAGTTTTAAAAAAGAAATAAATAAATGATATTTCGTTCAATTAAATTACTAATTGTATTTTAATACATTTGACAATAAAACTGTTAAACATGACTCATAATAAGTATGCAGTTATATTTACCAAATATAAATAAATTACCTCAAAAAATCTATTTTCTATACCATAAAAGATAGATTTTGTACCTATCAACCCCATTTTACAGTACTTGGTGCTAAAGATCAAATGAGAATAATTCCATAATAAACACAGATGACAACTATTTATTATCTCTATTACTGACGAATACAGTTAAACAGTAAAACGTTTTACTTTATTAAATAATTCTTAATATATTTTTTTAATTCTGTGATGCGTTTCTTAATAAGTTAAAAATAGAAATATTTTAAAACCGATAATGGATTTACATATTAAAAAAACGGAAGAAATATCAACAGTCATTTCATAACTTTGACCCATACAGAGTATCAAATATAAAACAATTGGATATCTTAAAACTATTGAATCAATCTAATGGAGTTATACGACACAAGGGTAAGCTAGAGGCTATAGCTCCTAAAAAATATTATTAAATCTATTAAATATTATTAATAAATAACTCTAATTGTTATCAAGAAATGGAAAGTAATGGAGAAGATTTTTCTGATTTTATTTGGAGTTTTGTCGATTATAAACCCATTGTGAACAATTGGAAAAATAACAATGATATCCCAAAGGAAACAGAAATATCTAGAGATCTTTCTAAAGCTCTTAAAAAAAGAGGTTTTAAGTTTGTTGGTGCTACTACTTGCTATGCTTTTATGCAAGCATGTGGTCTAGTAAATGAACATATTTTAGGTTGTATTTGTCGAAAAAATTAATGTTAAGTAAAGATAATTCATGCACAAATTTCTATTAATTATAAGCACATCAAGTGGTAACTGTAACAGTCTTGGAATGTAAAATTAAAGCTTTGTTTTTAATAGGCATTTATTATTTTAATGGAAAATTATTTCTCTATTTCAGCCAGTTCCAGTAGTATATTTGATGATTTATTTGTATCATTGTTTAACCACATGAGATAAGCTAGAGAAATAAATTGGCAATTTCCATAATAAATACTCACATCAAATTTGATGAGTACTGCTGTTTTACTATAGATAGTAATGAGTTAATCAATATTTGTTTGTTTTATTTTATAATGGATTTCTGTTTTTTGTAATACCACCATTATACTTATATAACTCTTTTGTATGTAATCACCGAGTTTCTGAGTGAGCTGAATTATTTATTAAGCTAAACATATAATTATGAGATGATTTATAATTAATAGCATTTGCTATTAAATTGATGATATACAATTATTTCCCGCATCTTAATAATGTCAGGAAATCATTGAATATATAATATGTGATTATATAGGGAATTATCTTAGCAATTTTTATTGTATTAAAAAAAGACAGACAAATATATAAAAATACTCTTCCAAAAAAAACTATATTCACTGAAAGAAATGAAGTTATTTTGTAATAGAATGGGAATTAAAAGAATATTTAAATTTATTACAATGTTATTTATGATTGCCCCTGTGAATAACCAATTTAACTTTTACCAATTTGCCAGATTTCCTTTTCAAGTTTTTAAGTGATGTTTAAGTCGATTATATATATATATATA
>DWQX01000962.1:0-33146 GCA_018245475.1 Pharmacophagus antenor
GCAGTGTTCTCGCTTTTTGAAGAAGAAGTTCGTCATACAGAATAGCTCCTTTTCCATGAAATCAGCAAGCCTTTGACCTCGGGGGTTCCGTTGTCCAATGCCAAATATCCCTAATCTCAGATCACCATCGCCTCGTCTACCCAGTTTTGCGTTAAAGTCGCCTATGACCACGGTGTAGCGAGTTTTATTGGCATTTAGGGCTATGGAAATATACTCATATTATACCTCAACCTCTCCGTCGGTTTGTGACGAGGTCGGTGCGTAAACCTGAATGATCGTCAGTGAAAACCTTTCGATCATTTTGAGTATCAGGTTTGCAACTCTGGTCGACACACTACCGATTTTAACAACGCTTTCGGTGAGAGGCTTGTGGACAATAAACCCAACAACGCCTTGGGACTAATGGTCACCCTCCCGGAAATATAGCAAATTACCGGATCGGAGTGTTATCGGGTCCTCTCCCTCTCTTCGGACTTCAGATAATCCCACAATATCCCAATCTAAATTGCTTAATTCTTCCTTCAGTTCAGCAATCTTCTCATCGTTTCGCAGTGTGCGCGTGTTATATGTTGCCAGGGCCAAAGGTCGTCGTTGGTGGTAGCCGGATCTCTGCTAGAGATTCTTAGCACCCGTTGCCCCAATGCTACCATGGCTGCTACGATGGCTAAGACGAGGCCGCGGGGACTGAGGGTCGTTTTTTATTGTGTTATCCATTGGGGGAGTTTTACCGTAATCACCACGCTTTACAGGCGGGTTGGCGAAAGCAGTGATATGGTAGTGTTACATATACATGGTAGACGCTGCTGCCCATCCCCTGATTTTCCCTTAGTCGTCTTTTATGACACCCGTGGGAAGTCATGGGTTGGCACTACTCTAAGCCGGTGTCAAACGGCAAATATCATTTAAACATAACAAATTATTTTTTGTTATTTCTTATATTGAATCGTTCTTATTTATAGTCTCGAAAATCCTACCAAACTTCCACAAAGATTTTCCATAATTCATTGGTGATGAAATATAAGTATTTGTTTCACACATTCACAAAGAGATAAGAGGTTCCAATCGAAGTCATTCATCCTCCGGTCCCTAATACGATTTTTGGATTAAGCTACGTCCCGTCTATAGAGTTACGGAATTCTTTACTACAATCTTGAATGTTTAGAATTCTGCTTCAACTACCGTTACATTTAGAATTAATAAATAATTTATTTTGATAGGCATATATGGCCTCTATACAGAACAGTTTCTCAAAGAATAGATTAATGTAAATAGTTATGATTGATTGTGATTAATAATAAAAGAAGTTTTATCAAACAAAACTTTAAATACCTTTCCTTTTTCACATTTGTAAGTAAAATTTTAACAGTTATTGTTGGTCGCATATTATTTAAAGAATTGAATAAATTTCCTGTATTGTATGTATATATAATAGGAAAGGACACCGTATAAGTGATAGTTAACGATAATTTATAAGTATATCAAGGTCCTTCATTGTTCACAGGTTTCCTTTTAATTATCGATGTAATAGCCTTTGAGTCCTAAGATTTACCAATAATTAAATGTATTTGGCTTACTCATTCTCCATCACAGGCAAGAAAATTTTGGTAGTTTTAAAGGTAGCAAGTTTATATCACTTTGAATAAATTTAATACTTAAAATAATACAATAATTATATTTAAAATGATAATATTATTTTAAAATTAAACTACATTAAACAACAAAATAAAAACGTACTCGATTATTTTATACCACAGACCTCTAGTGATGATATTTAAAACTACATTGTGTGCAGCGATCATGACATTCACGGATAGATGTCTCTCGGTTAATGAAGTGAAAAGAGTAATTGTTATTAGAATATATGATTTGTAAACAACAAGGATTATTTTCACTTTCATAATAAAATTGAAAAAAAAATTACAAAGCTAACTCTATAAAAGTTATTTAAAAAAAAATCAGTATTAATCTTGAACAATTATAATTTATTTACAGTAGCAGGTGATAGCAGTGCTATAATCGTAGCTGATAATCATAATGTTCTTTTTCATAATTCATTACTGATTGGTAATATTATTGAAAATTTGTATAGTGCTTTATATTGCTTTAAATTGTTCACATAACTATTATAGTTCATAAATACAAATTGTTAACAGGAAACATATATTTTAATATGTAATTATATTTTTTTCGACCACCACCTACGGCCTCATTGCCATTTAACATCTGGTGAAATCGAGGTCATGTTAGCTCATAAACGATATAAAAAATTAAGACCATATCGTCGCACAACTTATTGTTATTAATTAAAGTTATATTTTTTAAACAAGCTTTCAATTAAGAAGTGTGTATTTAATGTCAAATTTAATCTCAAAATTTCTTTATTAAATAGGATTTGTACAAACTAATCATCAATCGTTTAGTTACTGTCAGTTTACAAAACACCCTTCTCTAAGAAGTACTGACAAGAAACACAGGGTGTTTGTTTTTACCCGTAATGTGTTACATTAATACTTTTTAACATTTTTTATTTATCTTTATTATATTTATTAGTTGCTCAAGTCATAACTGAGAGCTTAACTGTCATAACAATTTTATCATACTACTTATTAAACTTATCATTATACTTATTAAATTAGTGCGCGTACAAAACTTTCAACCAAGTAAAAAAATATAAAGCCTCTGTAAATATATAGCTCGCAACAGTAATACGTTTGTTTACCTTTTAATTCATTGGACAAGCAAAACCTATACTCATTATTTACGTTCTCTGGTAATCAATATATCGCATTAAAAAAAAATATCATAACATAAAGTAGTCATTGTGAGTCAATGTCGTAAATATCTATTTAGTAAACATGTAAAGTATTGATAAATATTATATTCTCCTTTGGGTTGGCAGTTATCTACTTAATACTGTACTATTTATTTTTATTTATATTATAGTTTTTGCTATCTTCGTGGAGAACCCTCGATCATAGGTCGTGGAAGGACTTACTTGTACATACAATTAAATTATTTTTGTATTGTTCCAGCTTCGATGTTGAAAATGGCGGCGGTGCAGGCGGCGGCGCGGGGGGTGCGCGCTCCCCGCTGGAGGGCGGGTCGCCCTCCGCCGCACTCGTCCTCCAGGCGATGCCGCAGCGCCGCGAGTCCTTCCTCTACCGATCCGACTCCGATTTTGAAATGTCACCCAAATCCATGTCGAGGAATAGCTCTATCGCCAGCGAAAGGTATGTGCTGTTTGATAATAGACTTTGCAAAAAGGTATTTACAGATGCTTAAACAAGTTATTTCTCATTAAACACATCAGGGAAGGAGGAAAGTGAGTTTTTTTACGATCACCGTCATCGTCAATTTTTAATACAATATACACATATATAACGTAATGTAAATTTAGACAATTATATATGTATATAATTGTCTAAATTTAACAAAAAATTGCAAATATAAATCTAATTCTTATCATTATTTAAAAAGCAAATCCACACCACTTTCCATTGAGCACAAATCTATGTTCATCTACGTATGTTCTGACGGAAATGCAAAACGAAACTACCGGAAATGATTAACTGTCGGAATTGAAACTTGTAAGTGATGAGAGAAACTACCCTCGTTCAGTCAGCTTTGCTGAACTAAACTGTATACGTATACATGTATATCATTTCATTACTCGCTGAACACCTATTGCCAAATAACTTATTTCTGATGAATCTCGTCTACTGCCCAGATATTTACAGTTTATTTGCACATCGCATACGAGACGCAAAAGTAACTACTTTAGGTTTAATATCCGTTACATGTTAATTATTATTAAAGAAAATAATGTTACCAAGTAAATTTTATTTCTTTTTAAAAAAAAATCAATTTACTTTCACAAAACTACGAAAGGATCATGCATTACAATAAAAATGACAACTTGAGAAAAAGAAAAGCAGATATTCAAACGCGGACTATTATTAAGCCCGTACGTCAAAAATTCTTTGAAATTTTGTGGTTAACAATAATAAGATAAACACTAAAAATATAATAATTTGTTTATTTCTCATCGGATACGTATCGTTTACACAACTAAGCGAGGACAAAAATAGTTAACGCTTATATGGACATTTAGTGATACCCGCACGTTTCTCCACGAAGGCTAGTCAGTATGTTGACCACATTGTGCTAGTCGCCGTACATCTCAAGATAAAATATTTCACTTAACCACAATGATTTCTTAGATTTACGAAAATATTACTCATATAATAAAACTGAATTTTACACATTTTATCGCGTTTATTTGAACAACATAATTACTGACATTTTGAATGCTTTATAATTACTCATTATCACGCACGCGTAAAAAGAAACAATATAAAAAAGCTATTTAAAGCTAAAGTACTCCATGATAACTATGAGATTAGGACTTCTGTCACCACAGTCCTCCCGTGATTGACGTGAGAAGGTACTGTGAAGCACCCGAAACGTCAGGAATTAAATAGTTCTAATAAACGCGATAAAATAAATGAAGTTTTGTTTGATTATATGACATTTTACTACAACAATTTCTAGGATACTAGTCAAGTAGATTACTTTAGTTTATTTAATAGTATACTATAAAAATAAACTCAACTAATCTTATCAAAATTTACATCCATTTCATATCTATTTATAAATATTGTTACTTCAACACTCCACGAGTTCATTTACCTCATATTTAATCCGCTGCTGCAAATGAGGAAAATATACATAAAATTTTACCGAAATTTTTATATACAAAATAGTATATTACTTTTACATACACATTAAATTTTAATTTATTCGTCCAGTTACTATGCAATAATTTGAAGAATGATATGTCGTTTGCCGCTTTGTTAAAAATTTAATTACATTATCTCCACGACTGACGAAAACTATCTCATCTCATCTACGCGAAATGTGATCATTGTGAATCATGCTTGAATATTGATACATATTAAATAAATTTTTCATATCTACAATTTTTTTTGTATTGAACCTGTAACCTTACATTTAAGTACATCAATATGTTAGTAGATACATACAATATATTTTGTAAATATGTTTGGGACGAACATTTTATTTATTTAGATATTTATTTTCATAATTTACATTTTTAAAAATCAAAAAATAAAATAATAGAACGGTATATCATTGTTTATGTTTATATCAATTTAAATTGTATCTATAATTTATTCATTTTTTTTTAATTACCAAATTTGGAAACTTGTCCATTTTTGAAAAAAAAACTTAAAATTCTAATATGTAATATTGTTTTGTCTGTGTAGTATCACCTCCTCTCGCCTTTTATTGCCTAGTTTATTTTGCATACAAATATGACTAATCAATGATGTTTACGATAATTAGTTAATTATTTTATAATATCTAATATCTAATAGTACCTCATTTTGATTAATTCTTTAAAGTAAATAAACAATATATATATGTAGTATAACAAATAAACAATATATGTACATATTAAATATCATCCGTAACTTAAGCGTTTAATTTAGTTTAATAAAATCTAATAGAAAATCGTAACATTTTTTATTTTAATTTCAATACGTTTTAAAACCAAAAATGTATTCAATTGGGTAACGCCAATATTCAAATGCAATGTACCTGGTTTAAATTGTTTGTTTTTTTTAATTGTATCTCTGGGTACAGACCATAATTATTTGATAAACGAAACTTAATGTTTAAATATTAATTCGCAAGAAATGATAATACTTTACAAATCCTTGATAAAATTAATTGATATAACAATCTTTTTACTGCCGTTCTCAATTTTCTATACAAGCCATTCGTCTGCATATTTTTACATAAGAATACAATACAACAAAGAGGAATAAAATAACTATTCCTAGGCTTGAGATTTTTACCGTCATATATCACCTTATTACAGATGCAATGTGTTTATAATTAAGACAAGCTTATATCTGGATATAGTTAAATAGTTCTGACTTAATACTATACAACACTAAATGAGTTCTTTTTATTTTTTATTCTGATATTGTACTATGTTAATAAACGTTTCAATAACTAAGTTTCATATTTTTTCAATTCCAAATTTTATTCCTCGCTAAAATTCACGTTCCCCCCTGAGGTAAACACAGATAATAGTTTAATTCTTATAAACATACTTATCTATACCGGTTATTAATTATTCCAACCCTTATTACTTTAATTATTACACATATAATATTTTTTTTATTACTATTCAAGGGGACTGCTGGACATTCTCTATTTTCTGTGAATTTTTAAAGTAGCCCATACTAAATATTATTAATTTCGGATTAAATTGTAATATTAAACCTCTGTGGTAGATGGTTAAGTAGTTATTGATAGAATTTTTATGAAATTAGTATGTAAATCATTTGTCGGTAAAGGATAATTATAATTATGCTATAAACTGAACTGACGTTTCAATATGAAACTCCACGGAAACAACGTTTTTCATAGTAACTAAGTGATTCACTATTAACTAATACAGTGATATTGTACTCGAATTAATTACACTGCACCAATATCAACAAGGCACATAACAAGATACCGCTTCGGACACAAGCACAAAGTAAGCTAGTTGTTATAAAATATTATATACCTATACCTAATCAATGTTGTGCCGACTTAACATACAAGTAGCGAGCTTACTCACACATCCTAAATAGGCAGGTGATAGCATGCGTTCTATGTGATGAATGGACCCTAAACTGTGTTGTCTTGTGCGTATCCTAAAAGTACCTTTTGGTAGCCCCAACAAATCAAAGGCTTATATACCTGATCTAATTCTTCATGCTGTTTCTCACTGTCACAACCTATGAAACACAAGCACGATATATATTAATGTTAAGCTGAACCCTGCATTAAGTCTGATATCCAACAGAAAAGTAATGATGAGATCGCGTGTAAATTATTAAGCATCATGGAAACTGTTTCGTTGTTCTTTAAAGAATAACTATATACAAACGATTTCATTCTATCGTATAGGTTATACATATTTTTAAAAAACTCGTCAGCCCACTTCAGCACCGCTCAAAACTCTTCTTCTATTGTGACACAACAAATTTCTCTGACGTGCAATTTCTAATTAATAAAGTCTATAATACAGCATTTTAATCTAAGTTAATGTCTCTCGTTTATTTCAGCTTTGTTGGACATCTGACTATATGCCAAATGCGAGTGCTTAGGTGACAATAAATGTCTCCTCTGTCTATCTATCTTTTCCATATTTTCAATTGCTTGCAGATTCAAGGAGGCCGAGGCTGCACAACTGGACAGAGCGTATGTACTAGTATAACAAGCATGCAAATGTATTGCATGGGCTTTATGTAGACATTTCGCTCGCCTTGTTGTCCCTTTTACGCTTTCTATTTGATGTCCACTCATATTACAAGTTATAGACATAAATATTTTCTGCTTTCTGTATCCATTTAATAATTATCTCAAAAACTATATTGTTATTACTGACAGAGGTAAGTACAACCGAATTCATTGTTCTTCTTGCAGACATAATTTCAGGAGCTAATAATAAGGCGATCATTTTATTAGTTTTACGAAAAGTCGTATGTATGAATATTTTAAATATACCTACTTTATATACTATCTGTAATAATTTATATCGTTTCTTTTAAATTATAAATAGGTCTGAAGGAGTCAATCAACCAAGTTTGATTGATTTTGCCCCCAAATTCTTTTAAAATCAATGAACGACCCATTGAATCCTGGTATGAACATGCATTTATCTAATACATTTAAGATGTATTATTTTTACGTCAAGCAATGACGTAATATTTTATTTAAACAAATACAGTTGATAATTAGTTAATAGACTAGGAGTGAATCTGACTTTGTATGGTAATGAAGCTACTAGTGCTAAAATACTTATATATTTCTATTAATAATTTTACGTACTAGAACAACAATAACTGTCACCAAATAAGACTATTACAATGTGAATCTTTTTTTCTTGTAATGAAACTTGTCTTTTTTGAAAATTTGTCTCATTATCATGGTTATGATATTTTTAACGAGAATTACAGCTATTATCCATGATTAACTTTTCACTCGTTTTATTAACTGAGAAAACGTAATGATTATCCATTGATAATTTACTACAAGATATTAACCATGTCAATATCTTTAAAAAGGGCCTTAGATAAATTCATTTTAGAAGTAATGTTAAAAAGAATTTTTCTTTCTTAACTTAAAGTTAAAAGACATTATATATGGTAAAACACATTATGTATGGTATGGTATGAGATTAACATTATTTTAGAAACATTGATATTTCAAATTGAATGGTAAGTCGCTAAAATCTTTAACATTTATATCAATTAAATTTTGAATAGTTAATAAGTTGTCTGGGACTAAGCAAACGAAACATAGATGGCATAAATATGTTCGTTATACGATACAGCTAAAGCTTAATTGAAATCTCCAATTACAGTTTACCTTGGGACCAATATCAGTTAAATCAATTTTGATTCAAGCCCTTATTTTTTCTTTAATATCTCACATTAACCAGTACATTCATAATAACTATGATCAATTTGAGACGTAAATAATAAATTACGAAAGCTGAGTATAGTCTTCATAATATTTTATTTAAATATGTAATGAACAACAGCACGGGTGAATAAGTTTCTCTTTTCTCGTATGAAAAAAACTAAATTTATTTGAGTTATTTTTGTTTTAATGGGACTTATTATGTGGCTGACATCGAATATATGTGAAGTCACATTTAATGAGAACTAATAACATTCGGATTCATCATCGACGACTGCAACATATAAAAAATGCGTTAATCAAATTCACTACACCTGTCAATTTAGCAGTGGCGAAACGATCACTTAACGGCAACGCTAAGCGTGTATTGATTTTGGTATCGCGATATACTGGCTGAAATTTTACCTACATCAAATTTACTTTTTTGTTCAGTTTTAGTTTTAAAGGAATTCGTATTTTCTAATAATAATTTTTAGAGGAAATTTAGATTTCATTTAAAAAAGTTGTAACTATGATTCTACTGTGTATATGCTGTGAAAAAAAATGACAATCATTGACGTTAACATGCAATAAGTATTTTATCGTTAGTCAACTAAACACAGGTATCGGCTCAACTATGTAATAAAAATAATGTAGGTACAAAATGAAGGGGGGGAGACGAACAATTTAACATACATACGTCACAGCCATATCGATAAAAAGAAACCTAGAATTCATTTCACTGAAACAATGTAGCAACGTTTGTTGAACCGATCTCACCTGAACCCAGCTTGGTTTAGATAATGCTCACTGGCCCTTGATTTCCACATCGAACATTGATTACCAGCGCCCACAGCCAGTTTTCATTAGCGCCAAATTTATCCTCGGGCGGAGTCGCTCGTTGTCGGCGAGCGCCGGGCAAGCGCGACGCCGCCCGCCCGCAGCTCCCTCGCCGCCGATCTTCATTGACAGTCCGCGCGGCGCACCGGCGGCACGCAACCACATGCCTCTGCGTTGTCGCCCCACCTCCCCCCCCCTCTAACGGGTCGCACGTACCTAACGTTTTACTGGAGCAATCAAACAGCCCTGCTACGATTCTTTAAACGCAAGCCCGCGTCCGAAGATGACTCGCGATTATGCGCTACGCAGTGCGAAATATAGTAATAAAAATATGAACTAACTTTTCGGTTGTGTACACGAAACTTGAACACTGCCGGGGTCGTTCACGCGTCAAACGAAATCGAGTTAATTCGCATACTGGATTATTTGACTAGTATCAAGGATGTGTAAAGCCTAAAAGTTTATTCGTAACAAAGGAACTTTTATTTTATTTATTGATTTCAAACTTGTGTTAATAGTTCGAGTGTTACCAAACACTAGTTGCTCTGTCGTTGATAACGACCACCGAGTGAGATAAAACTATATAAAGCGATATTACATTGTTATCTCAATGCAGTCCGGTAGTAGCAAATTATATGAAAAATTATTTTATTTATGACAAGTCCCTCGGGTTAACTTACGTAAGTCGGATAACGTCAACGTTTTCGAATTAAATCCAACGGCAACGTCCGATGTGACTACGGTGCGGAGACGTTTATCTCATAACTGTGGCGGGATCTACGCTATGAATCAGTTGGCATCTGATTTTGTGCGTCCAGTCATGTAGTGTGTGTGACATATAACTATCAAAATGCAACGTTCGGGTTCTCAGTCGGATCGACTGGGTGCGGGAGGAGTTACTTTCATTGCAAAGAGCTCAGCGTCAGAGCACAGCATGTCTACAGGAGTCTCTGGTAGCAGCAGTGGGAGCACTCTGCCACGTACTCTCAGCACAAGTGTTCTCCGAATTAAAAATCGCTCTACTTTCTGGGACAAGTTCTGGGATGAGCGAACTAGGCGAGATGCGTGAGTGGTTTTGTCAATATTTTTTTCTAAATTTTCTTAGATTAAAGCATAATAACTTGTATATAACATTAACACAAATGTAACAATGTAATTGTAACTTTTTCGTAACGTGTAAGAAACGACCATTGTGAGTGAGTGTTATACCCCCTACAGTTTCCAATGCCTTGAGCTATACAATGTAATGGAAAAAACGTGTAGAAGAAATGAATTCGATTAATCTGCAAAAGTTACTTTATTTTTCGACATCAATAATAATATGCTCTCCTTGATATATATACATATACAATTCTTTCAGTACCGTTCATGTATTAGGGATTAAGTAATGTTAGTGGCTTCTTCTCCAATTCCACGCCTTCTTTAACGTAATTTGTAGTTAGTTGTAGGTTCTCCTTATTTTTTGTTTAGTTTTCTTTGTCGTCAAATCTAAACAAAATTGTATGATATAACGAAGTTTAAACCCAGGTCACTAAGATTAAAAGAAATTTGATCAGCGTTGAGATAGTTGACACAAGTGCCCCACTTATAACGCACGCCGAGATTCTCTTTGTGTTAAAGCTGTTAAATTGAATTAAGGTCCTTACGGTTGGTCAAATTTTTAAAGCTGCGCGTCGCATTACAACAAGCGTGAAAATTCTTTATACTTTGCAAAAGTAACTTTGTTGTCTGTAGAAAACGATAGTAATGAATAAAAGTTGTATTATATGATTTTTCTCGTGTAGGCAAACAATGTACAAGAAAACGTTATGCTTATAAGTACTTTAACCCGTGTAATTAATAGTAGTTGATAAAGTTAGATAAATATTTTTAATCAGTATGACTCGGAATATTGTACACAAAAATTAAAACGGGGCTATAAATATAAATGTAAAACTTAAATTTTAAATCATATTCTTCTTTAACGGGTCCAAAATATTTAACGATAATGATAATAATATAGGCTCGATGATCCTATTAACAATAACTTAATGTAATCATAATTATCAATAATTTTAACTTCTTGTTGTTGTTATTTAATATAAGTGGAAAATTAATCATAATTCGTAATTAGGTACTTGAGTAAATTGTAAAAAGTAAATTAAATATCGGTAAAATAAAAATCTCATTTCATTGAAAAAAATTCCACGTATTTCTATATATGGAAATTAATAAACGGAAAGTATTAAGAGGAGCGAATAATCGTTGCGAACGTGGGTGTTCAGGTACTCTTCCAATTTTCATCGGTTCTGCTTAATTTATATAACGAGGTTATGTTTATAGTTTATTCGAGGTTATGTACTTCGTTTATAAAGCTAAAGGAGAATAAGAACTTTTTATATCACTTTAAAAAAGTATAAGCAATATATTTTTTTAAAGAAATATTGCTTTTGATGCTAATACTTAATTGTAAAATGTAATCTATTTATTATTATTACGGTTAAAAATGAAACCCCTGCAACCGTACCCGCGATAGCACCATATATTAATAAAAATTTGGTCGTAATCCTCATTTTGCTCTTCTCATATTTATTATAAATATTTATCTAAGATTACAAATAGCGAGGCTTACAACAAATCACACAGATCATCCATTTATTTTAGTTCATATAAAGACTACAGTAATTATAGGACTTGAATGGCTAAAAATGAAAATTTTATTACTGTTTCGTCTATTTATAATTAAAGTTGTTAAGGTATTTTTGTCCTTAATTTTAAATATGTTCAGAATAAACTGTCTAAAGTACTTCATCTTTTTCTTTATCATTTCCTGGTCTCATTCTTTGGGTTCGGGTTTCCCCACTCCCCTGCGCCATGACAATGTCTTGAGTTGTCAGTTTAGGCAATAAGACTTGCTTGAAGTCTCTTTTCATATTTGATCACCAAGTTGAAAAGCTTAGACTACTCAATGTTCACTTTTTTACATACTCATTCAATTAGAGGTAGAGGGGCACGTAAAAATACAATAAACTGAAAATAATGTTATGACAGCCTCCGGAGCGCGATGGCTTACCTCCCGCTTGCTTTTTATAGCGGAGATCTCGGGTCTGATTCCCAGGATACACAAGAAGTGGAGTCTGAATGGGTAGGGTTTTTCGTATCCGCTTGGCTACCTACTACCCTCAATGTCAATCTGCCGCCATTGCAATAGTTGTAATGTGCTCCGGCGATCATACATATGTGAGTCAAATGTATTATGGGCCTACACGCTTTACCATCTACGGATTCAATCTCACTTAATATCAGGAAAAATCGAAGCCCAGTATTAGCACACAATCGATAAAATAATTAACTGTCCAATAAAGCCATTATTATTGAATATGCATGATTTTAACTTCATTCGCATTTGATTGTGATACGTTGTTTACTCTTCATTAAATATATTGTTTATTAAATAATTACAATTCTATTAATTGTATCTCTATTTAGAGGTATTATTACATGAATATGCAAATATAGAGTAATGGTTAAACGGTTTTCATAGCTGCATTTTTTTGGCTATTAGTAATAGTAGGACGGATTATTTTCTTTATTCCACAGTTTAAAAAAACACTATGCCCCGATATCTTAAATTAGAGGATATAGTCAGAACCATTATTTAATAAAGGTCTCTCCTCATATTATTCTTCAATTAAGTCCAGAGTTATTAAATAATATAGTTCTGTGTACTACGCTTAAGTCAATCGCAATTGTTTTTTTTTTAATAATAATCTTAAAATTAACCTAGAAAACTTAATTTTATAAACATATTTTTTTTTATTTTGATACTGATCAATTAATAATATAGTAATAATTAAATTTGTTCTCGACCGTGTAACCAAAAGCAGTGAAGTTAAAAAATAAATTTAAACTACTTTTTTTTTACTATATTAAAATTTCTTCGAAAAAAAGTAAACAAAACAATTACGTACAGAATATTAAGGATAGCAATTTTAGCTTATTTTTTTCATTGCTCTTACAAAGTGTTACAACATTCAACGTTTAAACATCTACTTGGCACAAATAATAGAATTCCGTAACTTGGAATAAAAACATAGTTTTTTTTTCATTATTACACTTAAGACGCAGTGTGCAGATAAGAATAGAAACACGCGAACAGATCCATAAGGTCCTTCATTAAGAAATTAATATGCAATCTATCGGTTCGTAAATAATAGAGATTTGCGTACGCAAGTGTTATATGGAACATAACACAATTATATAAAAAAAAATCTTGCTTACGTTTCGCTATTAGTCATCATCGTTTAGTTTATGAACATTGTCTTTTACCCGACTTCAGGTCAAAACAAAATATTATATTTACACAAATTAAGAAAACAAAAAGCAATAACAAAATAAGAAAAATTAGACTTTTACAGACAACTACCGAGGCGCGTATTACACTCCCATACTTTTCATAAGCAATTTTTTAACACGCAAAATGCCTGTTTGTAATTAGTATGTATTAGAAGTAGAACTCTCTCGTTGGAGACCATCTATGCGGTTACAACCAAATTAATGTTTCCATTAAAAGAAATCGGGGCCATATCTTACAAAGAGATAGTCAAGGCCACGATTATCGAAGGTGGCCAAGAGGGGATTTTCAAATTCTACATAAGCTATTATTATAACATCATGTCCACTACCTCACGATGTCCTAACCGTCAATAGGTACAGCAAAATATTACTGTTTTCCTGTTGAAAGGGTCATTAAACTTAGCAAAATTGTTTAGGTAACGGGATAAAATGTTTCGTTATATATACCTCTTAATTACCTTACCACATTTTTATAGGCAGACCTATAACTAAATGTTATGTTCATTGAGTAAAGAAAAAATAAAAGCTTTCATAATTGTATTAAGCAGTTTCTAGAATTAATTATTTGCTTTAAATATACATTATGTATAATTAAACCGCTGATACCTAGATACCCGCGTGGGTAGTTAATTGAAAACACGTGCCGCAGCACCGGCGCTAGCTTTCTATAAATAGACTTTTCTCAATGAGAAAGAACAGACGTGATAATTTGTAAACGTATTCAAACATGTTGAAAAGATTAATTTTTATTTTTTACCTAGCGCCCCTATAACTACTTTCTCCGTTCTTTATTGTTATTGTAATTATTCATCTGTTTCGGATCTACATTACATTATATTAATGACTACGTAGCTCTCGTAAAATATGGTTTACTTGTTAACAGCTACGAACAATATGAATGTGACATTTTCGTTGATAATTTACTTTTACAGTACAGTTAAAACACAGGCAAATGGTAAATATTGTTTCAAACTCCATTTGTTTCTAAATATCACATTTATTTTATGTGTATTATATCACGAAAAATACCGTTTCTGCCATAAGGGTATATTGTGAATTTTTACAATACATAATCTTTTTATCTTTGTAACTGGTTAGGATTCGCGATAGCAGCCTTTCAGCCTTTTCGAATTTTTGTGCGTAATCTAATATATTACTTATTTAATACATTTTTAATTATAATAGCCCAAAGTGAATATGTTATATATGAAATGTATTCTGAAGAATGAAAATAGTAAAAAGTTTTTATTAGATAATCTATATCAAGGTACACAAAATTGACCTATATAATTTTAAAATTCCGTCCTTTATTACATTGGACTGCACAAAAAATAAAAAATCCATGAAGAAATCAATAAGGCAGCAAGAAGTTAAGCATGATATAATATGAAAAAAAAAGTGAACTAAGATAACATTATATGATCATCTAACACAAACAATCGATATGTACGCGAGAGAAATATCCTTCAAACTTGTATTCGGCCTTGCTTGTAGTGCTCATTATTGCAAAGGTTTTATGCAAATTTGCCACAATCCTGATACAGGGAAATATTATTTTGAACAGAAAATCTATTTGACTTTGGATAAAATCTGCATATCTATATTTACGAATAACTAGATAACAAGCTTGTGTTGTCCATTCATAGTTATGTTCCAACCTCTTACCATTAGTACTGTATACGAGTGATAAAATAAAAGCTGATGGTACATTAATAACTGATCATTAAAAAAAATCAATAATGTAATTTTTAAATAGAAAAAGGAGTAATTCATTTGTCTGAAAAAAATATACGTAAAGTAAAAAAGATTACTGGACTAATCTATGACTTAATAACAATGACTTCAATCAATGGTAAAATTAGTTTATTACAGTAGTTAATACTTACTTAAAATTTATTGATTGCGATTAATTATTGATAAACGGTGGAGTTTGATTAAAAATATTGCACGCAATATTTTCAGTTCTATAACTTTATGACATATTACTCAGGTATTTAGAAGGTTGCGTTCTCATTCAGTTTCGGTTTTTGTTTTACTGTTCACCTTCCTATAATTAATTCTCTAAATCATTTCTTCCTTTATAACACCGCATCGAAACAATCAGATTACACGGACACATACATAGTGGATGTATCTGATATCTAGCCGGCAAGCGTAGCAAATATGGTAATTTGAAATCGATAGTATGGATGTGTCGCCGTCGAGTTTACGTACGATAGGGCGATGTATATCTAAATCGTTTCATAAGTTATCGAAAGAGATAGCAGTTTTAGCTATAAATTGGTTACAAACTTTTCAGTGCTCATACTTGATGACAATAATATTAATAACTATATTTTAGTTTAATGATCCATATTTGTTTAGTAATTATTAGTATACAGTACAGGACTTAATACTATATTAGCAGGGGCAGAATTATCATTATTTCTATTTATTTTTCTTGGTACTTTTTTACATAACATAGTAACAATACTAGAAAATAAATTAAAATTATCCCTAGTTTCCTTGCCCCAAAACAAACTGCACCCAGTCGTTCTTAATACTCTCAGCCAATCTATTATGTATAGATTCTTAAAAAATATTGTGTTTTGAAATTAATAGAAGTAATATTACTTATTAGACAACAACACGTACTTGTAGGAAAACTATAATAAATAAAGTAATTTTCTAACAAGTTTTTGTTAGAAAATGAATTTAAAAATAAAAGGTAAAATGGTAAATTAAATCTGCACAATAATAAACTCAGTCAGATAAAATAAACATAATGGGGTTATTCTTAGTTTCCATCTATTAAGTAGTGCGCCGAGTCAGGAAAAGTTGGTTGAATAAAGTATTTGATTGATTGTCGGGCGTCAAGTTTGAGTTATAACCCTTCTATAATTTGTTTAGGAAAAAAAAATAAAGGTATTAAACTAATGTAAGTATTCATATATTATAAAGGATTATATAATACACTACAGATCATTCATGAAAAATAAAACCCAGCAATCACATTTAATTCATTCATATTTATAGAGCATGCCGACCACATTGTTTTTAACGAAAATATTTGTTAAGAGATTTTTTATAAAAATGAAAAACATTTTTCAGAAATGAAATAAGATAATACAATTATTAACAACAAACAATGCATTTTTTGTGACTGTGCGTTTTGAAATTATTTCTATAAATAATTTAGAATAGTGGCACTTTCAAACTTTAAAGTGAAACATTCGCTGATAAACAATGGGTAAACAAAATCGATACTTTTAATACAGCACAATACCAATTGACGCACTGTTGAAAAATATTTATTCCTTTTGATTATGAGGATTGCAATTTTATGTCCTCATTAATTTATAATTACCAATTTAATACAATAAAAATTTTGTTTACATCTTGGCTTGAAACGCTTTTTATTGTTTAAATTTAAAAGCTGTTTTAAAAAAATATACCTTTACAACACAATAGCAGTCTATAATCGTATTACATTTGTTCTTACGTATTACTTATTAAATTATATTTTTTTTAATAAAACAAAAGAGAATTTGCTAATTTCCGCTTGTTATAATCGCAAATATTACAACTAAATCATAATCGCCATGCATTTCGCTACACACGGACTTCGGCAATGTTACACTTGAATCAATATCTATAATTTTTTTCCTAATAAATATTATATTTTACTACGAAAGAGTATGACATTTAAAGCCATGTCCACTTTACAGGGGACCACTTTACTGCGGTTAGCACCACAACATTTATTAATGCCGTCAAACTGTTGCGTGAATACATTAATGCGTTACGGTTTGGGAGTATAGGATTAATAAATAAATAAATCGATTTGTATGAAATTTGTTTATTTTGAAAATTTGAAAACATACCTTCATAGCTAAACTGTACATAAAAAGCTTTAGTCATATACATATTGTAAAAAAAATACAAATTGGACTAATGATTGGTCGTGTCACTGTGACTTCTCCAAATATATGAAATACATATTAAAGCAATACATTGCTTTGAAGTCGCTAAAATAAAAAAAGAGGAAAAAATATATTGATATGAACTTGAGGTGAGCAAAATTTTTTACAATAACTAATAACAGCAAATGAAATTATCATTAAGTACTTGGAATTAAAACTGTGCACGTAGTGACGTACATTAAAGTTATAAAAAATTTATACATAATGAAAATAAATACAAAAGCAGAGCATATAACAATATTTATTAGTAAAATTTTCTAGTCGAGTAGAAACAGTAATATTAGGTCTAAAAGCAAACATAATTATAGGTTAGGAAGATTAAATGTGTTATTATTATAATTTATTTTTATTATTTATGAACCACTTTACAATGAATATCAAAGAGTATTACATATATATATATTAAAATGAAACACAATTTTCTTGTTCCCAGTAAATGAATTACATTAATAAAATCGGTCATGCACAATTCAATAAGCTCCACCGTAATATCGGGATTAGGCTTTATTCATTTTACCTCGTGTACGTGATTTGGCTCTATCCCTCGTCGTTATTTATGGTCCCCGAATTAGAAATTCCTTTTCAAAGTTTGTAGTAATTGCCAATAAATGTTTATTTCTAGTAGAAGTTAATAGAAACTTAAAATGAATAAAGTACGTGAACAGTTACAGACAGACAAGGTAATACAACAACTTAATAACGTCTCGATGAAACGTAATGATTACGACAAACACAGGCTTTATTTCCTAGCTAGCAAATAATTACTTACGAACTCACGTCATAATCAATTAAGGTCGATTAAACATTTTGTTTTAATATCTTTTTCTCAACGAACCAATAAAATCTCAAAATTCATCATATATGGTTTAGCAGTCAATTATTTATTAATGGATATTAAATTAGGTTAAGTGAAACCAAATCCATTTTGTAATACGAGAACACTAATCAACTCCAAATCAATTGAACACTGCTTCCTATAAGTGGACTTAGTTATTATTTATATGAAGTGACAAACGATCAAAAAATAAAAATATCTCTTTCAGTAGACCACACTGCTGATTCTACTTCGTAGCAGAAGTTTAATGAATCGCGAACATACGAGTGTCTCAAGTGCCGTTATTGAGTTTTACAACCGTTGCTTTAGTTCCACTATTTTTAGATAGAACAAGCCCCTACAGACAACCTTATTACCAATTTCGCACTGTGAAACTAGTCTTCTCTTAACATTTTTACAGTCTTATTTGTTTTATTAAGTTACCATTTTAATGACGTTACTAATGTTCATAACTTTCTTGTGTACAATATAACATAAAATATTATAAGTAACTTCAATAAAAAGATAATAAAAACAACTTTTACATTTCTTAATTAATTATAATAAATTTTTTGATAATAAATGACTAGAGTACTATATACAGAGCTGAGCGATATTGGTCAACGAAATAATAAGTCTTGTCAATCTTAAGTGATGAAACTAACAATGTTCTCGACCGACCCTCTCTAGATCTCAAGAGACTATTCGAGAAACAATATCAGTTTATCACTTATATTAAGTGGGTAACTGATTATTACCCACTTTCTATTCGGCATGCTCGCCTGGAATGTTAATAGAATCCATGGACGTTGTTCACGGAATTGCGGCAACTGACCTACTTTTTTGTCTAAAACATTCACAGCAAAATAAATCTGTATTTATCTGTCATATACTACTATTACGCATTGCTTGTGTTTTTCTTTTATACAGTATTTTCCACATTTAGACAAAGGAGATTTTTATGCGCCCCGTCGTCTCCCTTCAGCAATTTTGTCAAAGTATCATTACAGAAACGAAGCAGTATTTTTTTACGTAGTTTATATACTTTTGCTTGGTTCACAAAATTTTTTGGCATGGTGCGATCGTGTTGTGATTTTCGTACAAATTCCTTGGTTATGATTGTGACATCTATTTTTCATTAGTGGCACATGACGAGTGGGCAAGAATCCAGGATTGCTGACCAATATAATCACTCCAACCACATGAGTACTCACATATTTGCGTATAAACAAGAACAATCACGATTCACTACAAGTAATAACAATGTTATTTTCAAAACAATGTCTGCGGTGATAATAAGCGACCTGATGTATCACCACGTATTTAGTCTTGCAAGATATAGACAAACGTATGTGCCGCCAAGTGCTTGTGCATAAAATATTTCGAATTGATTTAATGACGACCATTAATGTGATATTGAAAAATAATTTTGACGAATAAAAATGACTGTACAAGTCCAACTTCGGGAAAATACTTTGAATTTAAACTTAAAGGCTTATTCTTATCATTATTTATTAATACCAGGGATTTACTTAAAACTTCTGCTATTAATAAGACAATAGAAATCTATTAATAATTTATTAATTTATTTTCATTCCAATTTAGTTTTCGTATTGAGTATACTTAAAGACGATAAGGATCCATTATGAGATTAATACGAGTAATACAATGCACGTCGGTTGACCGCAGATCTCTGGTTAGAATGTCTGAACGCTGCAAATAATGTTTCCAAGGACATTGCTAATGTAAACTCGTATTTAGTAATGAAACTAAAGATCTAACAAACGCACTCTTATACCTTTTTATTTTTTCGTATAACTAACAATGAATAAAATATTTTAATATTTATCGAAGTATCTTTAATTAGTTATTATTTTTTTTTTCAAAATATAATATTGTACATAAATAAACTATATATATAACATGGAAAATAGTGACCTAGTTTCAAAAGTCGAGTAAACAGTGCCCGTTATAATTTTTTGTTATTATTAGCTTGCATAAAATGAACAGCACGAATTATTCGTTACAAAAATTACGCAATGTGCGAATCGATATTTTGATGATTTAAATGGGCGGTACCTATTGGATGTCCTACACTTATATTTACGTTCTTCTTATTCTCTAATTGTAGTAATGTTATTGACAAAACGTATCAAAATATTGCCAAAAAATAAACAAAGAATGAAAACTGGTAAGTGTCAATTATCTCAATCCCTTTTGAAATTTTATTTGATGTTGGCTGGAAGACAATATGGAAAGATGATCTCTATGCCAATATCCTACTTCTTGTTTTTTTTTATTAAAAAAGTAAAGATTTCGTAATGAAATCGTATTTTAAATTTTCTAAAGAAGTTATTCAATGCTTAAGATAAACAACCCTTTTAAGAAGAATTTTGAAAACCTACAAATTCTTTTTTTTCTTTTAATTTTTTTTTAATAAAATAATAGCCATGAAATGTCGATAATTCATACTCCATTAATTCATAATGATTTAAGAAATATAATAATCTTCATAAAAGCTACAGTTATTTCCCGCCTTAACCGTAAATTAAAACTGAGACATCATCCTTGTATATTATGTAGTAATAAAATTATCTTAGCTTTTCTGACTTTGAATCTTTTACACGAACATAATTTTATAGCATTCGATATAAATAAATTATTCTTATATTTATTTTAATACTACAAAGCCATTGTCGTTCGCTCACTTGATTGCAAGTGATACGGCTGCTCATAACAACATAGTGCTTGTTATAACGTCAATACAGCACCACATTCAGCTCGTAACCTAACGACATAATGTCCAATGAAGTCACTACGTTATTATTATTAACTTTATGGCAACTCAAAGCGTAGTATTATTATACGAATATTATTTTCATAATTATAAATCTTTATTATATCGTTACCGGCTAATCATAGAACCATAATTAATGTTTCCTTTGTATTGAAAACATCGTACATCTATAATTAGTAGTAGTCGTAGCCCCAGTCCAGCTGTCGTCTACTTGAATGCTCTACGTATCATTTTGCAACGCCACATTTAATTATTTTATAGTAACCTTTTGTTACATATGACAACAATGTAGTCTACATTATACAATTAGATTTTTTGACCAACGACAAGAAATAGTTTATCAATTCGCCTTGAATCTCCCAATCTGTTTCTTTCTCCTTTTTTTTCTTTATATTTGTCCGACCACTCATAACATCTTATCCGAGTGTACCGACTTTGAAGGTTTTTTTATTGCAAGAAGGTATCGTCCAATTCGGTCCTAATAAAATTAAAAATAAAACTCCGAGCAATAAAAAAATGTAATAGAATAAATTTCTATCTTTTAATATCACACAGTAGTTGTTAGTATAAATATATTAAAAGTCTATTTTATGCTAATTATATATTTTAAATTTCTGAATATTTTTATCTTTTAAATATTTAAATTGTTTTATTTAGAAAAACTCACTAATGTGTTTTATTTATAATCGTGATAAATTCAAAATTTTGTAGATAATTATTCCGTCCACGTTTTTCACGTATATGACAAAGTTCTTACCGTCTTGATGATACTTAAACGCTATTTATCCAACACTTGAGTACTGTACCGGCACTGATACGCGCTTCATTATATACATACAACAGTAGTAAAATGTAATTATTAATGTGTATCCTAGTAAAAATTATTACTCTTCTCAAAACGATTCCACGTTAAATTTATCTCATAGTGTTGAAAAAGATTATTACTTAATAATTTTTTACCGAGGAATCAAATTTTGATGATTCTTTTCTTTTTAAATATAATATACTCCGAATTATTCACACAAATATTTAAAAAACAAAACGTTAATATAAACTAGTTACCGTTAATAGAAACAGTGTGTGCATTTAATATTTTTTTTTTGATGGAAAGAATCTGTCAATATTCGTCCGCTGAAAATATGAACCAATAAAAAAAATCCTCTATAGGGAAAACAGTAATGAATTTAACTTCTTAATTTCAATTGATATTTTGTGGTAATTTTTTTCGATTACTATTTATAGCCGGGTAGAATCGTAACAGAGTATTATTGTTGCATTATTTAAAACTTTGAAGACATTGAACTTTGAAAGAAAGAAAAAACATTGCCATATAATTTTTTTTCAACAAGTCTTTACTAAGAATGAAATTGCAAACGTTTATTGACCTTAGAACTCTTGTCCACAGTCACGGCGAAGACCTGATTGTGACGCCGTTCGCACAGGTCCTGGCGAGTCTGCGCAGTGTCCGCAACAACTTCCTGTCCCTCACAAATGTTCCTGTCGCAAAGTAAGTAAAGATACTTATTGTTTTTTAATAACTTAGTCGTAAAATGAACGCTTTAAAAAATTTTGTGTACATGCGGCAATGTGAATTTTTTACAACTAAATATAATTTTAAGGTAGCGCTACCATGGTAACATTTTACATAAACCAACCAAAGTTACGCAAAAATTACCTAGAGTCTGCTTTACATTAACATTCGCGTCCTTCAACCGTAGATTAATTTATATTTAATAAATAAGAAATAAAATTTTGTCACGTTGTATAATTTTGAATGAAAATAAAGTAAACGAAAATATATATTTATGTTTATTTATAATTAATGCAAACAATTCTTGGTAGCAAAATTAGACACGTCTGTAAACAAATTGATAATACGTGCGCGATACGAAAGCGGCAATGAATGAAATAGTCAACGTAAATATATATTTACATATTATCCGTAGTGTTGAATTTCAATTATTATTTATAGCGCTGCTATTTTGTTATTTTAAAATATAAAAACCGTTAATTTTGAGATCCGCTTTAAAAATTTTAAATCCTAAAAAAAACTAATATTTAAAGGTTATATTTTACATAAATAACAACTCGCAACGCATTAACTATATTTGGTTGGGCTAATAGATTAATGATGTAGATTTTGATAGTGCTGACAATTTTTCAACCATTTTCTTCTTATTTTAGAATGGAAATGTAAAGTACTTACGTTTTTGCAACACGTAAACATTTATTTGATAAGTTTTAGAAAATATACCAATCTAGTAGAAAAAATTCAAATAATGAAATTATTTTTCAACTCTTGTATGTATATAAAATTTTTATAAAAACAGTTAAACACTAGTAGTTTAAACCAAGCAGCTATACTTTTGGCATAAGGAAGAAGCAATTTTACGTCATCTGCTTAGGTCCAATTTGCACTAAAAATTCGGAAGGCCGTAACTAATTTGTCTAACCATTACATAAACACGAATTGAACTACTAAGTTTCAGTTATTGACAACTTGTTTAACTGGTCATATGGAATCTTTTCAACTATCTTACTAGTTATTTCGAAGAAAATAACATATGTATTGTTTTTTTTAATATCTGAGCTAGTTAAATTATGTTAGGAATTATAATATTCACTTTATCCGATTGTTTTATAACCTTTTAAATAAATTTCTTGCATTTTAATCGCAACGCTGAAACAATAACGCTATGAAATATGTAATAAATAACAACTATATATCGCTGAATAGCCGTATGCTATATTACATTAGTACAACACAATTTCCTCATTATCAGTGTCGCTGACGTCACTGTTACGTCACGCCTGTCACGGCTGGCTAGAAGAGAAAGAGTATTGTTCAATCAATGGGCGTTATAAACAATTTCGATTTTAATTTTTAAGTACACTTATGTGTGCAACAACAGCTTATTATTCTCCTTTATAATTAAACTTTAAATTAATACTATAGAAAAAATATCGAATTAAATGTCAAAAATGTATGTAATCTAAGTATACGGCGCGCGAGTCCTGATAAGTTATACAAATATAGCTAACATTCTTAATTCTAATATATTTTTCAACTTAACGATTGCCTTTAGACGATTCTAATATTGATGACTCGTGCGCTAATTTCACGTGAAATCATTAAAAGGAAATAATCATAAGCAGTGCAAGTGTGAAATATTGTGAAAAGTCAATCGTGACGTCACCAACGGGACCCCACAACCTGTTCTTGCACAATCTGTATAAAAGTGAATTATATCGTCCAATGTTCACAATAGTTTATCTATACGAAAGAAATCCACTTCTTTCAAGAGGACGTTACTCGTAAACATTGAACCTCGCGTGGACATATTCCGCTTGAAGAAGCTTTAACGATTTCACATTTCACGTACGTATTGTAATATGCAATGTAGTATCTTATGATTTCTTCATTTTATTACAATTGTTTTGTTACATTATGTAGATGAAATACCTTACCATCCTATAAAGAAAGTTTTGCTGACGTACGTTGTATTAAAATAAAGTGAAGATTTCAAAATATATGTACATATTCAATGTTGTTGGTAATTTGAATTAACTTTAAACGTACTTTTATTAAATCTTTTAAATAATATTTTAGTTTAATAACCGTATACATATTACTAAATTAATATTAAGAAATAGAATTAAAATCTATTGAAAAATATAAAAGGATGAATAGTATTTTCAAGAAAGACTTCTTACAGTTTATTGAACTCACACATTGATATCTGTAACCAAACGACGTCGAATTTCATACCCAACAAGTAAAGATAAAATGCAACTGAAGGCGTGGAATTGTTTTTAACCTGTGAATTTTAATTCATCTGTAACCTCAACACAAGATTTATTACAGAGTACATGTCTACTAAATATTATATTTTCTTCAACAATAGATTAACATCACAAGCTACTCAAATTTGGTTCATTTAATATACGGTATATAACGGATAGCCAAGAGTATATAACGGGAAGACAGAGTAGCAAGTAAGCATAAATTTATTAATAAAGATAAACGAATCCCGTAGTACTTTTCACTCTACGCCCACTTATAAACTGTAGAAATAGGCTTTTGAATCAGACGGAAAATATTATTTAAACCAAAAGCTTTTATATTTTATAAAGAAAATACTTTTATTAGGCGTCAGCGTCCTAGTCTATTTCAAAAAGTTTGTCTTAAATATCTTAGGTTTGTTTATAAAACTTAAGGTATTCATTGTGCTTTTATTTTAATTGTAAGTTAATATTTTTACCGAATTTAATTTTTTCTCTACATAACTGTTTTATGCACATATTTTACGGCGCCCAAATTAATGTAACGAATTAAAAAGGATATTCAAAGAACTGTAGGAACAAGAAAATTTTGATAGTGATGTGTAATTATTATAAGAATTTTTACGTACAAATCGTGTGTATGTACGAAATTGTTATATTCCAATCAGCCATCCTCAAATTTCTTTTATTGGATCGTTTCAGATCGCGCAGGTCTTCGGGGGCAGCAACTGCTGTTACACCTCAACCAAAAAATTTAAATCCAGGAGGTAAGTAGATAGTATTTATTATAAATACATATATATAAACTTCTGACTGCGATTCCACGTATTGGTGAGTAAAAAAAATAGTTTAATACTAAAAACTTACTAGGTTATTGAATTGTACCATCATTGTAGCCTAATACCTCAATAATTTCAAACAGAAATCGAGATGATTACAAAATCCCCGCACCTATTCCTCGATATTACGATCTAAGTGCTTTATATTGCAATTTTGGCAACAACTTGTATATGTAGGTAGATACAACATGTTTGAGCAAATCCTACTCCTTTCTCTAAGTTCGCCGACATAATATTGATTTATTTAGCATTTGAAATGTTGTAGTCCCACATTTTGTCTGATTTCAGTATTAAATAATTTATTTTGCTTACGACTTAAAGATAAAAGAAGCATATTTTTTTGGATATACACATTGCAAGATTATGTATTTGGTTGTTTACCTCGATAACGTATTGTAATCAGTATGTTACCTGTTTAAGATTAATTATTTTCAGGGAACTAAGCAACGAAAATAATACATTCACGATGCTACGATCAATCATCTACAAGAGATAAATCATATAGTTATATAAAATTGTTTAATAAATCATGTTTGATTACTAACTAATTATGATTTATTAATGTTATTAAAACTTTAATATAATCACAAACTATTCTACAAATCCTTTGGTCGTATATTCGTAAAGCCGTACATATTATTAGTTATATTCAAATATTATTTTTAAATCAAAGAGTGTACAAAAGTATCTTAAATACAAAGAATTGAAAAGTTATATGTGGCTATTTAGCAGTAATTTAATATCTATGATTTCAAATACATCATTGTACTTTTTCCAATAAGAATTGTATATTTTTTTGGAAAAACATTGGATAAGGTTATGTGAATTTACATATTAGCTGGAGACTATTCTACCTTCACTGAAGTATAAAATTAGTAGATAAATTTACATGTTACTACAAATCGATACGAAATGTAAATATTTATTGGATACCTAAACAGTATAATTATAGATGCAGAAGGACTATAAAAATTCGCCGAACAATTTTAAAACATTTTCTTATAATCCATTAGCCATCTTGAATTATTACCGTTATCAGGATCGAATGTTTAGACGTGAATTTATAAACAAACTTTCACTATCTTTTCCTTATACAGATATGTTTATGTCTCATAGTGATAAAACAATGCTAAGAATAAAATAAATAGAAGTCGTGTATTGATTGAATGACTAGGAGGAAAATTATTTTAAAATTTTGTAATAACCATTTAAGTATTCCTCGTGTTAACATTTTTTTTTATTAAAAGTTGTTCTTTTTAATAGAAGATTTTTTTAATAACCTTTAATGTTTGGAACTGCTTTAGGAAACTGACGATATATGTAGGTTTATAGCATTTTCTATCGCTGTTCTAAAATTTTTACTGTTCTACATGCTTTTATTTAGTAATGACCATCTAGACCAGGGATTCCCGAAGTGGTCTATATCGACCTAAGTCTGCTTCTATTGACCTAAGTCGGAATGAAAAATACCACTCTGTAGCAGCTGTTTTAAGTTAGCGAACCATTATGAATAAAGGGGTTGATCTTAAAAGTAAGTAATTTGCCCAATGGGGTCTGAGGTAACAGTTAATTTGGGAAAAGGGGTCACTTTTCCAAAATAGTATGAGGAGCCCCGATTTAGAACAATAACTATTTGTAATAGTAGATTATATTTTTATTCAATCGTTAGTTATTAATTTACTACTGCGATTTATGTTTATGCGATTACAAATTGCGATTAGAAAGTAGATTAGAAGAAAAATGCGATTAGAAATTATGTATATTATGATGAAAGACTGGTATAGGTAAATTTTAACGCTCGGTAGCTGTGATCGAAATGTGATGTGAAAAGAAAATATAAATAGCCTTCATATTCTTTTACCACTGCAAACATTAACCATTGCAAAAATAAGTAAAGAAACTTAGTTTTGCCTTTCATTTATATGTATTTAATATAATATTGCATCAATGCAAATTATAAAACTGCTTTGAACAACACAAAAGTAAATTGAGACAAAAAAGATGTTTGCATCTTCTTATAACAACGATTTGTATGGACTTTATTGTTAGCGTATATAAAACAAAAAATAATCGATCTAATTTTTCAATTAAGCTTGTTGTTTTAAACAATGTCCTCTAAGTCTATCTTATAAAACGGGCTATTTCCCCGACTTTCTTCTCGCCTTCCCCATAAATTAAAAGCTTAGCAATACTGTTATTCGTGTATCTTCCTCATTTACCTGACACTAATTCAAAAAGGTAACAATTTCATATTGTGAAAATTAGGTGTCATCATGAAAAGATTCTAATTATCTTGAATCATTTAATCTTTTTTATAATTAAATACTTGTTCAATGAATGAATGAAAACAATAAAATGAATTTTTATTGTTTAATGTAATTACTTTTTACTTATTATAATTTTTCAATTTTATAATATCAATATATATTATAATTTATTGATCGGCCAGGGTTACTTAGTGAAACTCCATTCTTTAATATAGACAAAAATCAACTTGCTTACTTTTGCTTTTTAAAATTACGACTAAATAACAATCTCGATAGTTGAAGACGCAATATTCGCTTATTTTTGACGGTCGTCCTTGTTTTTGACAGTATTTTGTCCTTTTTTGTCAAATTCTTGTTTGTTTGTGGCTGTATTGAGGCCTTTGTTGTTTGTTTTTACTTGAATAGTATAGTGACTGGTCCAGGTGACCAAGATAAACGGTTCTTTTGACCGTAATTTTGATTTGAAGGATTTTTAAGGACGAATCGGCACCTCAACATACCGGTTATCAGAACCCCCACCAAAAAAAACAAAGACTGTAGGTCCTCTACTGAATCCACTGGATAGTCAAAGGTGAGACTAACTATAGACGAGTATGAAGCGGCTAATACCGATCCTACCCCCACTATGACTAAGCGAGTGGCGTCGACTTTAGTAACAAAAGTAGCTACGCGAACAGGAATGGACCAGAAGGCTGCGGTACAGTCCCAGAGCGTCAAAACGACGCAACCCCCCGCTGAGTTCGCCTCGAGTTCGGTAGGAACATCGAGTCCTACACAGTTTAGCCCACCACAAAAGCAATATGCTTGTAGAGTGGTCGAGGCAAGAGCGTTACTGTATAGGGCTAAAAACATGCTCAACGCTTCGAAAAACTTGAAGACGGAGACGAAAGCCTCCGTTTTCAAAGCAGTTGAGCGATTATATCTACTTGTAAAAGAAGCCGATAGTGAATTAGGGACTGGCGGAAAAGGGCAAGGAGAAAAAGGTGTGACGGGACTTGGGGGAAATGATACCTCTAAAATAAGTGCGGAGCAAAACAAAATTACTATTATAAGGTTAGAGGAGCACGCTAAATTGATGAATGGAACAAGGGAAAGGATGGAACGGTGCAATAAAACTATGGAGGAGTTAGGTGAAAACCTAAAGCTGCACAGGGAGGAAATGACTCAAACCACTACCCCCACGTATGCAAGTGTGGTGGCGACAAATGTTGGGAAGACAGTTGAGGGAAGCAGCACCCTACACTCAGTAGTGGTGTCATCTGAAACGGAGATGGAAACAGGGGATGAAAAACTGGATAAAGTTAGAAAAATAGTGGACGCCAAGGAAGGATGGGTTTCGACACGATTGACGAAAAAAATAAGATTAAGGAAAAATTAGAAAAGAAAAGAACGGGCCTCACCGTTAAGGAAGTGAAGAACCGTGACCCGTTACTGGTGCTAAAGGACGTCTTAGCAATAAACTCTGATGAGGAAGTGCTGAGAGCCCTGAGGAACCAGAACCGGGAGGTCTTTCGCGACCTCAACGGCGAGGAATAGAGAATAGAAATAAAGTATAGAAAGCGAGCCAGAAACCCACTTGCGGGACACATAGTGGTTAGCACTTCGCCAATTGTATGGAGAAGAATAGTGGATAGGGCATATGTGCATATCGACCTGCAACGCATCCGGGCCAAAGACCAGACGCCGCTAGTGCAGTGCACTCGCTGCCTGGGATTCGGCCACGAAAAGCGCTTTTGCACCGAAGCGATAGACTCATGCAGCCACTGTGGAGGACCGCACATTAAAACGGAATGCCCTGACGTACTGGCGGGAGACCCACCAAAATGTAAGAATTGTGTGATGGCAAGTAACATTGATACTGAACACAATAGTTTCAGTCGCGACCGCCCGGTACGTCGTAAACGGGACGAACTTGCACGATCAACGGTGGCGTATTGTTAAATGCGTCCCATTGATCGAAATCAAGAATAATGGTGAACCGACATCCGGGGCCCACTATGATTAAATAATAAAAAATGGTTCGATAAGCAATTGGCGAACATCTTTGTTATTTTAAATAACAAAGGTTTTCTTACCCAAGCGTGGTTGCGAATAGTAGAATAGGATGAAGAATACTGTAAAGATAAGAAAATAGTAAATAAGAATATAGTGAATAAACATGCTTACATAATATACTGAAAATATTAGTGTTAAGTATGGAACAGAGCAGGAAAAATAGAGTAGTAAGACAGTAGTTCATAAGAAGATAGATAGTTGAAAACAATAGGAAAATAGATAGATATCGTTAAGATAACAGAAAAATAAGTGAAGGATAGAATAGAGTAGAAATAAAGCAAGCTAGTTCAAGAAATAAAAGTAAGATATATAATAGTGCAGAAAAATAAGTTAGTGATAGGAACAAAATAGAAGTAGCAGGCAAGCATCGTTCCTCAAAAATTTTAAAATAAAAAAAGAACACAGGTAATAGCACAAAATTGTAGCTCCTTTAGAAAAAGAATAAGAGATGATGAATGTAAGGAGAATAGTATGAAGAAGGGAAGTGCGAGAGGCATGCAAGATAGAACTGGAATGAAAGCGATAAAAGCAAACATAGGCTCTGATTCCCATGTTGGAGGTTTCCCGATAAAAAAAAATAACAATCTCAAACTGTTTCGCCAGTACACGTAACATTATAGAAGATGTTATGCTTTTAACGTCATGCTCTTTGTGAGTGAACGTTAAAGTCTAGTACTAGTCTAGTCTGTATTAAATTTTACATCTAAAATTTATCAACATGGATATTTCGAAGATATCAATTAACATCAAATGGTACCCTCTTGAAACAAGCTTTTAGTAGTGCCCATACATAAATACACTAGCTAGTTTACGACTTAGTCACTCGATTAATGATAAAGTGAAATAATAATAACCAAAAACTTAAATTTTAATGTCACTGTATATTAGTACGACATTACTTAAGACATTACTTACACGTTACTGACGTTAAGATCACTCAACTGATTAAAAATGCGTCGGAAAATATTTTAAAGTCGTGACAATAGAATTGTCACATTCAATTACCAATCTGTTTGGAACCAATATCAGCTAACAGTTTAATAGCACCTTACTGTCGTTATCAATAAAAGCCAGTCTTTGGCAGTCTTCTATTTAACTATACAGCTCTGTCAACTTAATGTGTTACTGAAATATTTATTATGACATTATTTACGAAAATCTACCAATGTGTTTGTGGAACTTTTACAGTGATAAAATAAGATATACATTCTAGCATATAGTCTGGGAACAGGTAGATGCAAAATAGGTGATCCAGGTATTAAAATATATGGATAATAACTCTAAACGTGTAACGGTTTGTTTTTTTATATTTAGTTTAATATTAATAATTACCAATTTTTTAGATAAATCTAGCAAAAGTTGGGTTAGGTATTGGTATTGTTTCATTATTTGCTTAAAGTTGATATATTGTTTTATATATAGTAAAAAAAATACCATAGCCATGATTGTCAGCATCTTTATAAAGAAATCAAGCTATTTACTTACAGTTTTTATAGATTATGACACGCTTGACCGCTGCGATATGTTAAGTGTTGCTCACACAACATCGTACTGTCTGCGCACTTCGCAGATATAACGCATGACTCGTGCATCGCCTGCCGCAACAATGTTCATGAACGGTGGCTTCATCCACAGAGAAATTTACTTATTGTTAGTAAAGCACAATACTGTCTTGGCATACAATGTTCGATATATCTCTGAACATTCCCTGTAATTCATGCAGATTTGATTTACTTGAAAACGTATCGAAAGTATAAAAAAGAAAGTTCATTAAGTTCCCAATTGTGACATGGTAAATATAAAGAAAAAAAATAATCATGGTACCAAAGATGTTTAAATTCATCTAATTAGCGGGTTTTCACTATTCATAATGTATTTTTTAAAGAGTATACCATTATAGTATTTCAATTATCGAAGTTTAGTGTATTATTTGATTACCTATTTATTAGCCTGCTGGTAAACTACATATTTTAACTTTCTGACTAGGACAATTAATAAGTCGCTCGTATTAATTAAAAACTTTTTAAATATATTTTTTTATAAAAAAGCGATTACATTTGAAAATGTTTTCATGAGTAACTATCTTTAACATAACATTGTTATGGTTCATTTTTAGGTCACGGTGCATGCATTTAAGTTGATATTGACAATTTAAGCACATTTTATATTTTATTTGTTACACGTTCTGGTCTTATCAACTTTTAGGCTCGTTTATCGAACATCTAAATTACAAAAAATTGTATCTTCTCATAGTAGATATAATAATTATGATTTGATACACAAATTTCATACACGTTTTGCAGCTTATTACGAATACTTCAGATTCACAAAGATAACAATCTTATCATTGTTCTATTGCATCACAACTTACGTCACTCTCTAACCGGAGTGTCATTCATCTGAGTGACTAAGCTGTGTAAGAATGGTAATCGGTAATCATATATCATGCTGAATTATTTATGTAATTCATGTTATTTTCATACTATTCTTTTAAGAAATTGAATATAAAAATTTTGTTTATAATATCTTCCTTACATTTTTCTATTCGAATAATCTTGGATGTTGTTAGTATTATTGTCGACTGTTACCTGCTATCGACTGTTACCTGTAGCTTCGTCGATGTAAGGGCTTGCGGATCCGGAATCCGCAATCTAAAACCTGTTCTTAAAATCCTATATTCCAGAACATGAATATCACAAAAATTATTAAGTTATAAACTTTCAATAAACTAAAAATAAGTTATGAACTTTGGAATGAACTTTCAACAAATATTCGCATTTCGCCATCGTTATTTAAAATAAACGCGATATTTAAAAATAAACTCGTCTCTTATTATGAGAAAATGCTTGGTTGGTAGATTAAGGGCGTATAGCTCATTTGTGTATGTTATTATTATCTATTCTTTCATTAAATATGTCTATATACTTATAATTGTAATGTTATGTATTTAGTTTTACTCTTATGTATCAC
>DWQX01000963.1:0-33100 GCA_018245475.1 Pharmacophagus antenor
GAACACGTGCCAATAGACGCAGTGGAGACGGATGGACCGGCTTAAAGTAAACTTGCATACGACGCAGTTACGGTTACGTGTCATACATGAATACAGTAGATATGGTAAGAAAATTCTTTTTCACACATTAAATAAGAATTGTCACAATTTTTGTTTTACTTTACAAGTGATCATTTTCTTAAGGAACGTGAGAGTTATACGGAACAATGGAAAATAATAAACAAGAAAAGTTTTATCTTATACACGTACAGAATTCATAATAAGTAAAAGTCAATACACTATTCTTTTTAAGCATCACTAAGTATCTGCGAAAATTTAAACATGAAGTTATCAACTTATTGTTTTATACATCATACAGTAGAAGACTAACTAATAACGTATTTCATATATCCGTTTGAGGTTCATATTCAGAATCATCATCGTTTAAGATATGATTTTGAACGAAAAATGAATAGCCTTTTTATGACGATGTAAAAGATTTTACAAATAAAGATTATTTTGATTATTTCTACTTTTTGGAGTTATAAATAAAGAGCAACAACATTGACAGCAAAATTTTTATTAACACTGGTCGTACAAGCTAACCATCGTATAGATTACATTTCTTGGTTTTTTTAAATAAAATTCATTTAGAAGATTAATAATACAAAATTGATTATAATTGCAGTATTAAAAACCATTAAGAAATACTTGCTGGTCCTAATATTTCTTTAAAAACTATTTAGATATATAAGATTGTGAAATTTATTTACATCTCGGCGGGCTCACTATGGAGTGTAATTTAAAGTATAGTCTAAAAGTTGAAAATATTATTAGCATAAGAAAATATAAACACTTTGTTACCTGTTCCCATCGTTGTTTTGATATAACTTTTGTTTACATTCGTTTGGTTAGTTGTTTTCATCAGAGAATCAAAACAGTTGTACGAAAAAGCGGCACACTCAAATTTTAAAACTGAACTACGCTGAATTAAACTACAACAATAATAAATTACCATGCTATTAATGCTTCATTAATTGATGCATATAAAGCGGGTTCTATAGTAACATTGATATGAAATTTGGAGGGTGTGATATTTGTGATCTATGGATATCCGCTTAAACTGATACTAGTACTAAAGATTTTGCAAATATCATAATACTTGTATGGAGGAGGAAAGAAGAGTTGAAATTTCAATGAAAGTATTCTCTGGGTCGATAGACACGAAAATTGGTATACATAATGCAGGGACTTAATCTTATTATTAAATGAAATTACGTCCCCTAAAGAAGCGAGCAGATTACAGCGAGATTCAAATAAAATTTTTGCTCATCGCAACATTTGTCCAAAATAATTAATCAATTCCAATGATATTCTTTTTTCGTTGATTATATTGATAATAAAATTAACTCGTTCAAATAACTAATTAGAATGATAACTAATTACTAGTAATGATTAGAAATTATTTTTAAAATAATAAGTTGTTATTCAAAAATGTGTACTTCGGGGTGGTAGGCTTATAACCGGTACAGCAATATATGCGGTAACTGGACAGCAAATTGGTTATACAATACTAAACATTTTTTTTTAAATAATCACGATTACTGTCTCTTAAATTATGCCATGTCATTACATTGATACACAAACTGGTCTATGCTTTACATAATCACTGGTGCATCGATGAAAAGAAACGAAAAAAGAAGTACTAGTATTAGTGATTTAATTGAAGAATTTAAATTTAGTACTAGTGATTTAATTGAAGACTTGTTGCCTCATAGGTTTGTAACTGACTGGGAGTTTCTTTCTCCGAATTGACACGAGGATTTAGTAATGGGTTAATGAGCGCAAAATATTGTTCAGCAAGAGGGAATATTTTGTTTTTATTCGATAATTTCTCTGAAATGTTAATAATGTATTCAAAAGAGTTAAAAGATTGTATGGTACGGGCATTTAATTCGCCGGCCATTTTGGCGCGCTCGGTATGACGTAGCACTGACTACGACGTCCCAGTAAAGCCATAAACCTTATACTAACACAAAAACGCCTAAGCAACCGCTTTTGTTTACACGAACTTTAACGTCATATTGGTTTTAACCAATGACTTTATATGAATTACTAGTCTTTTTTTATTTTTTAAACATTAAATTTTCACACAAAAGTAAAGAATAATAAAAAATAATACTGAAAATATGATTCAGGAATAAAGTGTATAAAAATATTTAAATTTTATTTGCATGTATATTATGCAAATATTCCCTATTGCGAATTTTTATTTTATCTATCAATAATTTAACAAACAAAATATACATAAATTACAAAACATATTTATCCCTTGTCTCAAAATAAAAAAACAACAAACACTTTAATAGTATCATACATATTGCAATAAATGCATATATACTACACGGCAATTTTATTGAAATCAGTACTCCAGGCAGATTTTTACAGATTAACTAATATTATTTTTTGCAACATTTATTAGTATATCCTACATGTAACGGTGGTGTTACGTCTTTCGTTGGTTCAATATGTAAATTGGTATTATCAACATTTTTAATGAAAATAATAATCACAGTATAGATAATGTACATGCAGCATTTACCTGCATAATGATAGTTCGTGCAAACTTCCGTGCAATGTAGCAACGAGATAAAAATTCGATCACTTGTAAAATTTTCTTAAACACTATGATCACGAGTCACTCTCACTTGCAAATGGCCGGGGAATGCTTAACCAAGTGACTGTGGCGTAACCACTTACTTAACTCCCCTCCCCTTACTGCAACTTCCATATTAAGAGTGGTCATGTCAAAAGTGTGCGTCATTTGGACGTTACGTGAAATAACTTACTTTACATGTAATTATTGTACTTTGTTTCCATATTATGTAAAACACGTTAAACCTCAACTTTAAACAATTAACAACAACAAAAAGCTTGAAGCGTTTTTCTACAGCGTTATGGATATTGATTAAAAAATCTAATAATAAATCATGGTTTGTTCCGAATGAAATAAAACTAATAAGAGGACTAATCTATAATTTCATTGTGTTTATTTAAAATTTTTACTTAACAATTCCTTACAAGCTAATGAAATGAATTGCAAAAATTAGAAAGAAATAAAGGAAACTTCTTCGATACCAATTTGAATAGAATAGTTTTTAATATTTATTACCTTGTTGTAGTTTTCTGTTGTAAATAATAATTATTAATGAATATATTTACAGTTTTTTTTCTCTATAACAGAAAAATCAAGTAATTCAATAAAAAATTTGGAGCAAATTTTTTAAATAACAAGACTTATTCCACTTCCCGTGTATGTTGTAATGAGTTGGCATCGTCGACTGGTGACATAAGTTTTAATCTCATAACCATCATGGCCAATTTCTAACGAATTTTATTTTGTTATGCAAAAATTTGGCCTCAAATTGGGTTAAAAAGAAAGAAAAAGTTAGTCCATTTTTTTGCAATAAGACATTTCTCTAAAAAATCATACCGATTGCGCTATCACTGTTACTGTGGCAAAAGTTCAATACATATTATTAGATTCGCTACTTAGTAAAAGAACGGGATATGCCTGGGTTATCTGAATTATATATTTGAGTTAAAAACATATTTGTAGTCATGATGTTGACAGAGTTGTAGAGGCATGACCGTATAAAATGATAACTGGTACTTTCAAAAAAATAAAGTAAACACTTTAATTGTCAAGTATGTTGGAAAGTAGGTTTATGTAAATAACAAGGCTTAAAACGTTTCAAAGGTCACATTTAATTAGGTCTTTACCATTAAAATTAAAGGTAAGTGTTAATTCTAATTTGTTATTTTTGTTTCAGTATTTTAATAATGTTAATTTTTATAAAGTACAATGTTTATAAAGTGCAGATCATCCATGCTGACGTACTATCTTTGCCCACTCCCACGGATAGTTTCTTTGAACAAATGCTAGAGTGCGTCGTATTTGTCTCATTTCTTGTAACGAACATTGTGGACAAGCACCTCGAAGCACTAGAGGAGCTAAAGCTGTAAAAAAATTATGGATAAACTTTTTACATCCTTTCTTATACTTTATTAATATATTTACTTCCGTGTAATGTTATAACAGAGTATACATTTAAAATAAGGAAAAAAATAGTTTAGTGAAGCTTTTATACAAATAAAAAGAGGAAACCGTACTTTCACGTCTTGTTGGAGCCGGTTTACGGCTCTTGATATACATAAGTAAATTATATCTATCTGTTAGGTATCTTATAATGTTGTTATATTTTAACGTTTTAATTAATTGACCATTAACCTAAAATACCATAGGCATTGATGTCAAGATATGTGAAATGAACGAGAGATATACTTAACCACAATAATATATGAGTGGTTGTTCTTTAGTTTGACCTCGCTTTTTACAGCAAATCATCATAATATCTACCATTTGATTTGTATGTCCATAGACAGATATCCATAACTAATCATTAAAATGGGCGAGACAGATAGCTAATCAGACCCATGAAATGGTTTTCAATAAACATCGCAATTATTATACATATATACGTATATAAGACGTTTGTTTTCTTAGTCGTGATAAATTTTCGTGCTACAGAATAGCATGAAAATGTAATTAAGCTTGGGAAATCAATTATCAAAACTGCCATTATCGTAGTCCTCTATTACAGAACACTTTCTATTTCTAATGCAACCGCGGCTAATTGCGTTGAATATCTATTACAATACTACGTAGCAAAAGAGTCCATAGAACAATAAGCATACAGGCCGATCTCGATACCACATAACATTTTCCAAATTATATAAGTTTTTTTAAACCATTTTATCATTTAAGTTTTTATTTAACATAATATACAACTATTTTAAACATAAAAGCGATGAGGCAAGCAGGGCAGGTGATACAGGTAAAGAGTTTAATAACCATCTAACGGGCACAGCTCAAAGAAGCCTTCTAACAAATTTATATGTGAGTAATGTTCGCAATGTATTACGATATTTTTTTTCTAATGCAATGAAATGCAATCAAAATAAAAAATTATTCATAGTTTTAACAACATTTTTAGTTTAGATAATTCTTATTGTCAATTCAAGTAGTTTTTAATCTGTTAATCATTTTCTTGATTGCTACTCTTAATTTATGATATGATTATTTTTTACAATTTTGTTAGATTATTCTTTCAAATGTTAGTCGTAGCAATGGTTTAATGTATAAAAAGTAAAATAATACACTATCAAGTGTTTACGATTTGTTAATATTTAAGAAATATAATTATGTAAATGTTAGTTTACGTCAATGTCACAAGTAAATTTAGTTTTAAGAAATCGCTTACTTCTAAGTCGTATGCCGATTGGGTCGCATGGGCCTTCGCCTAGAGCACACTCCAAATGGCGTTGCATGATATTTCTATCAGCTAACGTTAGTTCCAATTGCGAATCTGTCATTGGTGGAGCTCCGTATACCAACGTATTGAGCAGATACCCAGTAAGAAGAAAATAGGCAATAAACTGGAATAAAATGAATCATAATTTTTGTATACTGCAAAAATGGCAATAACAATAAATTAATTTACTGTGTCCAAAGTATATATAACTAATTTTGTGGCGTCGTGGTTTACCGCTTGCCTTGTAACATAGAGATCCCGGGTTCTTCAAGGATCGAATGTATGTGGGGTTTGGATGGCGTTAGGATTTATTCGAACCCGCCTGGCTACCTGTTACTTTCAGTGTCAAACGGCCGCCATAATAGCATTACTGTGTTTTTGCAGTCATACATGTGAGAGGGAGAAGTGTTTTCGGCGAGCACATTTCATCATCTACGGCCTCATTGTAACTTTAGACGAGGTGAAAATGTGAACCATAAGCACATTGCCGATAAAAAAATGACATTTTTTTACCTAATAATCTGTATCTGTTTAACCAGTATTTTATATAAATTTATTAAAATTCATGTCAAATGTTCTTATTCAACTTCAGATTTTTAGAATTTTATGTACAAGTATTAAAGAAATAAATGGTTATTAACTATATTCTTCAAAATCTATACCTCTAACTTTAAAACAACAACTGGATTTTCAAGTATAAAACTCTCCTCCCCTCACTAAACCTAAACGTCAATGGAGTCTTTATAAACACAGTAGAAGTTTATTTTAAATATGCAAAAACAACGAACATACATAAACTGAAAGGGCCTTTGTTTCAAACTTTATCAGAACTTCATATAAAATCCATTTTATTTATTTAATTCTTTATTAGACGTAATAAAAATTACGGAGTTTAGCAGGCGCATTCGAGTTAATCATTGATGCTATCTTATTTACGTACCATTTGTATTATATAATAAATACATGTTTCGTATTTTAAAGTGAAGCAAATTGAACAATGAAACAAAATAATATTAAAAAATATGGTAATTAAATTTTAACATTTTTAAAATGATTGAAACGATGTAATGTTAAAAAAAAAACTATAAACAGAAATTTTGCAGCGTTCCATTTTCTTCTTCTCAACTACACAAAGCGCTAATTAGCTACGTAGTAACATTATTTTCAGACAAGTAGAGAAAAATTACATTGGCACAGCATTGTCTGCCATTCAGCTAGATACAGTCGAACAATAGCTTTAATTCAGCCTTTTGCTGGAGACTTGTAACACTAAGCAAGCAATTGCAAATATTTCTGCGTAACAATTTGAAAGGGCATGTGAAATTAATCACGTAACCTTATGAATACTAACTAGTACTTTATTATTATGGATGCGCGTATCAATTGCCACAACATGTAATATTCTGGTCGCATCGGTATACTTTGTATTATAAATAAAAGTAAAACGTTTATTAAATTTTCCTTTAATTTGTTCAGCTTACTGAGAAAGTTTATTTGTGTATCCACCTTTAAATCTTTAGCACCTATTAAATTTTAAAAATTTAACAATTCAGTTTATTTTGAAAAATAATGTAATGTTGTTTTTCATAATACAATACTACGTTCTTGGTGTCATTAAACACTATATTTTTCAATATTACTCAAAATATCAGCTTTGAGTAAATATATACTCAAACATAATTATGTTAATATTTACACAAAAATTACTATATTCTCCACTACAATTCACATAAATAAAAATTTGATGCAAAAGTCATATTTTTAAAACATTAAAATTGTTTAATCTATTAACAAGGCCACATTCAATTTTCTATGTAAAGTTTAGTTCATAAATTTAATAAAAATAAACATGTTGTTTAAGAAAATATGTTGAAACAAAGAAAGCAAAAAATTAAAATCGGTAATAAATAATATGTATGTTTCGAAATGTATAATTTGTAAATAATCAAATGTATTTACTACTTCAAATATTTTATTCGATAAGCGATTTAAAATAATTACCAATATGTTAACATATTGGTCATTATTGTTGGAATTGACAAATTAGCTAATAGTGAAATGGGAGGCTGATTCGAGACAATATAAAGGTGTATGTAAATATAATTTCTCTTTAATTAAATAAGCTTATACCTGCATTTTGTTTCTAAAGTATTAACCGATACTATGTTAATTTATATATGTACATATATATATATATATTTTCTAACAATTTTACGCTGAATACCGCACTCTTATCACTCAACAATTCGGTAACTACACTGGGCGAATAAGGAGTGACTGGAGTAATCAACCCATTAACTCATTCTGGGAACACTCCCTCCCCGCTGAGATCATTAAGCTTTAAATAGAGGGCTCCACGATGATAAGTCGTAATAACGAATTGTGAACGATTTTTTTAATACCGTCACTAACGATGTTGTGGCATTAATCTTTTTCTTAGAACTTCTTAACAGAGTTATTGAATTAACTGTGGCATTTATATATATTCGCATTACAGAGGTAAAAATTACATGTTTATAAATTTATGCTATAGCTCTTAAAAGACTATCCGAAAATCTACTTCTGAATTTAAGATTATAAAATTTTTTCGACTATTATAATGTAATCAATTCAGATTCATTCAACTAAAATAATAAAATTTTATACTATTCTATGGAATATAATCCAGTAAAATCATTCTATCATAACAACAAAACAACCAACTGTTGTAGGCTATTATAGTAGGTCATTATTTCATCCCTCTAGATCAATGCGTGAAGAATGAGAGTATTCTGTACATTCATATATATATATAAAAAGCTACAGACAAGAAAAGTTTTTTTACGTTCACATGACATAATTTTGCAACATATTCGACGCATTTATATGTTACAATTAGTTTATGATTAGAGTAAGAAAGAATGAGACTAAGAGAGAATTGTTGTTTGGTCATCATAAGAATTGACGATTGTTTGTTTTTTTCCAAAAACAAAACCGAGCGCAATGCGTGCGGATTTAAGCAATTAAGATAATGTAGAAACTTATATCTCATAGCAAAAGTGAATATACTTTTAAGTTTTACATTTAAAATGTTGTATGAAGCATACGGTCGAAAAAATATAATTTTTCTCTATAACTTAACTGCTACTTGGGCGTATTTTACATCTAAAAAAGTGAGCTGCACGTATTAACCGGCTTTAAAATACATGTATATTTGACAAGCTGTATGTGTAACATGGTTAATAAGATTTTTTACTGAAATGAAATTGACAAATATATCTATTTTTATAGTATTATACTTAGCCTAACAATTATGAAGGTGCTTGTTTGTTATCATTTAATTCATTAACATACATTAGTTCCAAGAACGTTATACATGCGTAATCTAAATAATTTATTCTCGTTTGATATTAATTTCATTATATGATGATTTTTAATTTTTTCAGTAATACATAATTAAAAATACGCTCTAATTTCTTCGATGGAATAATTTCCTGCGTGTAACGATTCTTTTTAATTTCTAAAGTCAGGAACATTTAACTTTAAAATTTTAACTTTAACTAAGAAGTTATCATTAATATTAAATCTTAAAATCTTATTTATTTATAACCACTTTTTTAAATAAATGGTAATTACATTTAACGTTAACAGGTAAAAACTATTTTTGTACCTAAAACTATAGTCAACATTTTCAGACCACGTTTTCACACATTAGTCATGTCGCCTAAAGTGTTTTTAAAATGTACAGCAGTAGTAATTTTTTCCACAGATAATAAAAAATATTTAGTACTTTTGCCTGGTTACACCTACAAACTTTTACGTAAATCTACACAAGAAAATATTATGTACATAAATTTTTCGCTGCTGTCGTTAAATTACTTTCTGTGCTGAATTATGGTTTTAAAATATTGTGTTATTTATAACGTATAAATATTTTTAACTTGTCATAGAGTTCCATAGGAATGATACAGGAAATATTTTAATTAAGCACTTGTCAAGTCAATCATATGTTTGGGGTAATTAACTAAGTCAATGTTTGTTTACTAATGACAATTTCAAATAGAGTTTACCTTTTTCGTAAAATATGAATATACCTTCAAGTACTGGGAAATCGTCGTGCAAAAGGCAGGAAAATGGCGACCGAGAAAAGGAATCTGAACGCCCACTGAAAAAGGCTCGTTTCGCTTGGCAAGTTAAAGGAAAATATCGTTTGAAAAGTGAAACATCGGAAAATGAGAATACATTAGTGTTTAAAACCGATGAACCAGAGAAATCTGATTCATCATTGAAATGTGATTCAAAAGACGTCGGTAATACCGAACAAAATCTAGAAATACTAGGAGATTACCTATTAAAGCAGGACTTTAATACTTTAGATTCTGTAATAACAGACAATGATAAAAATGGTTTGCCAAGCACATGCATACCCAACAATAATATGGAGTATCCTAGATATGTTAGTTCTTACAGTAAATCTAGCTGTAGTCCAAGAAAGTCCTCTACAGAAAAAGTTCACTCATCAATACCTATATCAATGGTACTGTCACATAATTACAGTGAAGACCAATGTATTGCAAGATGGCAGGCACGACAGGTAATTTTAATACTTGAATAAGATCATTTATTGCTAAGTTTTTTAACATGACTGGAATAATAATTGAGACTGGAACAAATATCTTGATTTTATGTACTGTAAAAACTAGAAAATAAAATCCTTATTCATTTATATATATATAACATATATATGAAGGAATGTTTAGTATATATACTATTCATTATAAATAGTCATTTTGTTTTTTTTTTGTTAGACGAGTGCAAGCATGATTCTCTTTTCTTATATGGTGTTATTGTTTATATGGTATCATTATTTATTTACAGTTGGCCAAAGGTTTTGTTGATAACACAATTAATCGTGTATTAGATTCATGGTTCGTGGCACCTTTACCTGTGGAAATGGATAACAATCAATTTCTTGCTTTGGATGTAGCAGAATTCATTAACAATTTGCCTGGTGACAATTCAGTTGAAAATGAAGGAATTCTTATGGCAATCTCAGCACATGGCCTGCAGAACACATTGAGTTCTACTAGCTCTAATGATGAAATGGTACAATGTCATTCTTCTAGTTATAAATATGAAGCACAGGTATCACCACAAAGCATGCCAAAACCTTCAGAAGATCTGCCATATGGGGCGTTGTATAATAGTAATGGGTATACCCATGACAGTGATTCAAGTAACCTGGACATGTCATGGGCATACACTGAAGAAACTATGACAAAAAATGTTAATGATCTAACACATTTAGCTTTGTTCCCTAGTACTAGTTCCCACTACCAATTTTTTAATGAGACTGAGAATCGTCAAACTACCAGCATAGAATTTGATAATATTAAGACTAATAATAGTGATATAGACAATCATTACGACTTTTTAGATGCTGCTGTGTCATTTGCAATACAAAACAAAGGATTAACATCATATGGCACAGATTATGGCTAATATATATTACTAGATAGTACATTAAATTTATTATTTTTAAACTTCTGCACAAAATGGCAAATAGGTGAAAGTTGTGAAAAGATAATCTAATTTATAAAGATATGCAAATTTCACATCTCTTAAAATTAATGATATCTAAAACAATGAATATCTTTAAGCCTTCTAAAATAACATCTACATAACATTTAGAAATCAGTTTTAACCCCCAATAGTAAGAGCAATCTTTTTTTTAAGAACATGATTAATCTCTTGAAATTGATTTTGAATATCTGAAATAGGTGTTGATAATGAACAGTGGTTTAAACTAACATGTGTTAATGAACCGGTGTAATTAAGTTTAAAACAAATATATATTAATTTAATTTTAAGTAGTTCTTGAATGTGGCATTTTTATATTAACAGAAAGAGGTTATTGAAAAGAACAAGATTATGGTAAAGTACAAAACTGTTCACATCATGTTAGTGGTGAGCTTTATATATTGTTTTGCTTACTTATTTACATAGTTATCTTTATACTTTAAGTTTAAAAACATTTAATTGTGCAATTTCTAATGTAAGTATATTAAAAATTCTATTCCACTACACTTCTAATTTAATATGTATTGTATAACATTATGACATTTTCATAAATAGAGTTAAACCTGCTTTTATCTCAAGCGACTATGAAATATGCGGTATATTTGAGATATTTTTTCAGAATAGGTAAATTTTGTTTAGAGATTTGCCAGAATATTAAAAATTTGTATTCACAGATCCATAATGAATCTTAGTGTGCAGATGTGGATCACAAATTTCATACTTAATGTAACCTTGCAACAAGCATTCTAGGTGAGCTGTAATTAAATTTTTTCTGTCCATCAATATAATACACTTTTCAGGGATAAATTTCTTATTTTTTTATAAGTACTCTTGTGTAATGTTAGACAATAATTTTGATTAGCATGAAGATTCTTATTCCAACGTTTATGTTCACCTGGTAGTGAATGATACCTACCAATAATCATAATGGATGTTAACATATATTGCAAACAGCACCTCATTACGTTTATTGTCTTTACAAATGTTTTTCTTTTATTCCATTAAGGTGAGAAACAAGCATAAGGCCAGCTTGATGGTCGGCGGTTACCACAGCTTATAGACGATTGCAAATACTAGAGACTTTACGAGTGCTTTTCAAACTCCGGAAAAACTTAATCAAGTCCTTTTTAAATAACCCCCATACAACAGCTTTTTTATAGTAGGGAATGCGTTACACACCGTCTCAACCTCCATCGGGGTACAAAGGGTGGTGTGTGGGGCTCCCCCCAGCCGAAGAGTGGCAGGGGTATACCCACTAAACCCTATTGCGCTTCTCCATCGCCTGAGCGTAGGTCTCAAGTGAAATCGGCTGAACCTACCCTCGAACCTCCAGCCTATAGGGCAACACAGGGAGGAGGAAGGGCGCAATCGTATTGCCGCCTCCTCCCTCCCCTTCTTCGTCTGGAGAGCACGGGCACACAAGACTCGGCGCTGTTCCTCCCAGCCTTGGCAAGGTTCAAGTGTGTGTTGCTCCGAGTCTTCCGAAGCGCCGCAATGGTGTTACGACAGGGACCCGTCCCTCCTAATCCGATAAAAGTACTTGCCAAAACACTCATGTCTCGTCAGCACTTGGACCAAACAGAAAATTAAGAAGTAACCCGTGCAGCCGCACCTCCCACGTCTCGATCATTGGATCAAGAGCGTCGATACGTTAGCGCCCAAATTTTGCGATTATCCCAAAGAGTATGTTAAATCTAATTGATCCAGCAATTACACTATCTACAGGAGCGCCCTTCAAACTCGAGCGCTGCAATGCCTGCACACATTTTTCTCTTAACATTTCCTCTTAATGTATTTAGGGTCCTTTATTTTTTTGTCTTCATCAAACCTTAACCTTATAGTGTTTTTAAAAGTAAAGTCGCATTGTCACACTAAATGGATGAACTTGCTCTATTCGAAATAGATAGTTTTAATTTTGACACAAATACCCGTGGTGTATAATATTATTAACCATAAACCCTTGTCACCAAATCAAAATATTCTATTGTATGAAATATTTACAACAAATTTTAAATTTTTTAGTAATTCAGTCAGTAAATTGATAATATATTTTTAAACCCTTTATAACAGCCAATTTTGGTAACCCGTCGGCCTTTATACCACTGCAGGACGAAATCTATTGCCACTTTACAAAATTAACGCAGATGGTCTGTAATAAAAAGGATTGGTAAAAATTACAACCAATAATTTAGCGGGCCGAAAGATTATTAAATTATATTAATGAATGCTGTCTTTTTAGCCCTACACTTTTAGTTAGATTTAGCAGAACGATCTCAATATCGATATGGATAGTGTTACTGGTTAATAACCGTTACATAAGATTGTTTTTTATTAGGTTAATTATTGAAATAAACGATTCGTAGATGTATAGGTAGTAGAAGCAATGTTATAGGAATGTATTATACTTTAAAATGTTGTATCTAAGACTATAAATTTCAAACAAGTTTTGTTAAATTATTTGTACATTTTTTTATTACTATTACAACATTAAATTGGCTAGTTCACTTATTTAGAGAAAACAGCTTTATCACCTATTTTCCCAAACTAAACAAATGAATCATTTTTATAATGAATCATTAGATTTATTATCAGGCTATCGGCGGAGAGAACTACCCAGCGATACGGGTGTATCTCGTATACGCTTAATGTGAACCTGTGTGGCGCTACATTCAGCGGCGAGCGCTGCGTAAGCGAAATGCGATGTGTAATATTCGTTATGCTAGGTGTGTTGTGCATGGAAGGGGCGTTAATCATGTAGCATGTCTTACTCGACCACTACATCTAGACGGGCTATAGCACTGCACAAGCAATTGTTAAAAGGGCGGCGGTTGGAGAGCTACACATAGTGGACATTGTTGACTATTAGTGGGTCGTCGTTAGCCATGGCCTTGTCGAAATGGGAGAAGACACAGTAGTTTACAAACTGTTCCATAGTGGGGGAGACAAATTTGCTTTGCAAACCTATGTTACCCTAATACCATTCCGCCTCGGTAGCTATCCAGGTGAAATTGTTCTGCAGAGATTTAATTCTATTAGAGATATGCGTGTACACAACATTCACGCATAGGTCATGATTGACAAGTCTTGTACTAGTATAAGTGAACCATGTGTCGAAGAGTGAGTTTGTTGGATTTGCGGAGCAAGAAGTAGTAGAGAAGTAAATACTTCACTTTTTTCAGATTAAAGTCTGTGTTCCAAGTCTAGAAGTAAGCGTCAAAACGCTCTTTCGCGGTTTAGAGGTGTTGAGTCATCTCAAGTAGGTGACTACCCGAATGATAGAGAGCGGTATCATCCACGAAGAAAGCGAGTTTGACCAAAAGATTCCTTTAGGATGTCTTTGGCGTACAGCGCGAATAGTGGAAAGAGTCAGGAGACTTATGGGATACTTGCTTTTAATGGTGTTTTAGAGGAGAACGGATTCCCCGAGCGATCTGATAAGAAGACTGATGATAGAGACAAATTTGTCTGGCACCTTAAGCAATTAGAGCTTAAAAATCAAGCTGTCACGCCAGATGTTATCGATTGCCTTCGCGACATCAAAGAAAAAAGCTAGGGTATAGAGAGGCCTCTTTCGAGAGAAGTGCACGAGTGTGTCAATCACTCTGTAAACAGATAAACATAGAAGTGTTTTAGTCTACTACAGAATTGTTCATCCGTGATTAGGTTGTTCTATAGGACAAATTTGCGGAGGCTCTAGTATGAGGTGTTCGTACATTTTTCCGGGGAGGTAAAGACTGATAGGACGGTGGCAGCTAGGGAGATTCATAGGCATCTAGAAAGGAGCTACTGCAAAGTAGAATATTAAAGATGTGCAAAATTTCTTTGTTACATAGGATTTGTACAAACACTTAATCATTATATTTAATTATTGTCTTTTATTTGTCTTTTTTGTTTGTGATCATACTTACAAAATTAAAAAAAAAAAGACAACTAGCAGACACAAGAGGCGTCGATAGGCACTTTCACGGGCTTTAGAAGGAAACCTGTTGGGACGAGGGAAGACCTACACGCCTCAATCCCTGCCACCCTTGAGCTAGTAGATCCGGATAATGAAGTGCATTGAATCTCCAGACTCAGCAAGACCATCTGCTTTCTCAAAATCCTCGAAGGCCAACAACGCATCAGCGTCTCTAACGAGCGGGGGGAGGGTGATGCACAATGTTATTTGATTAAAGCCTTTGCTGTAGAGTAACGTGTATAGAACTTTATAGTAAAACAAAGAATTAATTATTGATTGTCGAATTAAACACTTAATAAGTGCTGGCACAACTGTTGTTTGTACTGTATGAAAATGGCGGAAATCATTTTACAAATATTAATACATTTGGCAAGGTAAAAGTTCTCAACTAAGCTTTTAGTAATACTGCAATAAACTACTTTTTTGTATGAAACCTATGCGCCATATTATTGTCTCGTAATATATGTTGTATCAAAAATAACAACAAATTCCTTGCTTAGCCGACACTGTTTTAAAGCGCAGATGTCAAATTTTTATTCAAAATATTTTTTTTTTTTGATGTAACTAGTTATATGTATATATAAACTATGTTTGTTAAGGGATTTAATTGACCTGACAAATGTATACATGCAAAAAATATATGATTTTAACAAATAAAAAGTAATGACGAAATAAGGAAATATAATGAATTTAATGGAATACTGTCGATATTAACATTGTTTAATGTTTTATGTACGTAATAAAATTCACTAATTCAAATGATCACTCCGAAATTCGCCAAAAATAATACGGGTTTTAATTGTTCATGGAATATCAGAGAATATACTAAAACATAGCTAGCCAATTTATTGGTCAGTTATATAACTGTGGTAAATTATTCGTGATGTATATACATCAAGGTGGACCATGCTCCTGTTTTTCAGAATTTTACGAAAGTGATTATCAAAATAAAATATCTCAATAACAATTTTTGTAATTGCTGTTATTATTCACGTAATAGAAAATAAACTATACACTTATTAAAGACCACCGATGACACATTTCTGTCCCTAAAATATATCTGAAGGATCTTACATCTGATTGTGAAAGTTGGCAAAGTCATTCCTGGTTACATTAATATCAGAGTAACCTAATCAATTGCATTGCAATGTACAGTTGAATTGAAATTACACACGGATCTATTATAAATATATTTACACATTTGTAAAATAATGATTACTTTCATTTCCAATTTTTTTTAAGTACTTATACAAAACACGTCTTACAAAATACGATACTAAAAAATTCTACCCCATTGTATGCAAACACAAAAATGAATCTTTGTATATTAGAAAATAGAATAATACACCTCTTTTTAATCTCTCGTCTTATTTTTAAAATGAAAGTCGTATTTTATATGAAATATTGGTTAATTCCCTTATACACTTTTCTGTACGTGTTTGTTAATAATAATAATAACATACATTCATGAAATAATTTAATTTAAAACTCGATATTATGTAGTGATTCGTTAAGTAAAATATACAATTAATTCAAAAGACCAACCATCGCGTAGAAAAATATTTTTATTATCTATAATATATATTCTATCAATTCTGCACATTAATTTTGAATCTTATGTTAAATGAAAGGCAATAATTACATTGGATGTATTTAACGGTACTTCGAGAAGCATACAGAAAATTTATGCTATTTTTATATCAATGATTTCCGTTGTTAAAATTGAATTGTCAAATATTTTTATAGAGATTAACGCTTTTAACAGGCACTTCATTTTATATACAAAGATTCGACAGACACTATTCTCTAGTTTTTGTAAAAAAAAAAACTATTTTTAGGAGTAGCGACTGCAGCGAAATTAGCATAATCGAATAATAAACGTTGGGCATTGATTTTAGCAAACTAATCTTAAACTTTTTCACTTAATGTTCGGTGTTTAACTTGTTAAAAAATATATTACAGATATTAATTTAAACGAAATACGATACAAATAATGCTGTAAAACATAATAAAATTTCACCTCTCAAAAACCTCGTGACTTAAACCTGTATTGCATAAATTTTGAAGCATTGTACTAATTTCCGAAACAAAATTTCCTAACTGAAATTGAGAACAAATAAATGACCTTTAAGAGAACGACAAGTAAAAACTGCGCGTAATGATCATATATGACTAAAAAATGGGGGGATCGTCACAGACTGCTCAAAGAAATGTGTTTGATAAAGTTATAGGTGTTATAAAACTCATTAATGATTAACTACTGTGCCAGCGAACACCATTTTAATTTAAAAAAAAACTTACAGGCTGCTTCGGGTTTGGAGATGTTTGCGTTGTGTCTTTTTGTCGATTATTACAGCTTCATCTGATAATGGCTCACGAATAACCTTACAAGCTGAAGAAGACTTTACAAAATATGAGCGCTTGTCACACAATAAGCATCAGGTGCCAGCAGCATGCGATTTTCGTCTATGTCATATATTTTACATTCGAGTGACGCGTCTTAGTCGTTTTCAATGGATTATATACAGTAAAATTTTAAGAAAATGTGCACATTTTTACACACCATAGTACATAAAGGTATTACTATTGTGATCAGTTCTGGAAGCAGCGCTGTTGATAATTTAAAACAATATTTGCAGGTAGCCGAGACTAGAGTTCAGTGAACAAAGAACTTCCAACAAAAAAAAAAGAACTAAATACGGCACCTTCTTGTCAGATAATTGATGGCAAAGTCGCGAAAAGTGAAATGCGCACTTAATAAAATTCATTTACACGAATAAAAATAAATCGCAATGTGTCCATTTTAAGCGTCCGCACCACTTTATATAAAATCAAAAATAAAATTTTAAACTGGATATAATTGAAAGTAATTAAGCTAAAACTTACACCAGTATATATATGTACATGTTATCTTATGTATAAAATTTTAATCCTAATAATGTTAAAAAAAACTGACAAACACTGTTGCAATCTTACAGTTATAATAAAAGCGTATGGATTCCGACTTATTTACAAACGAATGATAACTCTCAACATACAAACAGATGCGAGTACAACGAAATAATCATTGGCCTCGTATTCTCCGAAGCTTTTAAACATGATAGAGGTACATTACATAAATGAATCGTAATTATATTGTTAACACTATATCTACAGCAACCACCATTTTAATGGAACTACATTCGTCTAATAAATCATTAAAAGTAATTTTACATTTTCGTACAATTTTGTAGTTAACGGGTATTTGAATATTGCTTAATAATGTGTATCCTTAAAATCTTATAGACTTTCGATAATACTATCAAGATAAATATGGAAATAAAAATCATGTCCGTAGATATATTGTTAAATGATAAGATTTTGTGCATGTGGAAACGCGTATCACTATAATTAAAATAATTTAAAATTTGACCACAAGAAAACGTATTTTAGACAAAACCTCGTAGGATTTCTAGGCACTAACTTTGGATGTAAGTTAAGGCTAATTATCTTTTGTTGTAATTTTTATTATTATATATAAATCTTTCTCATTAAAGTTCACTAAATATCGAAGATGTGTGTTTGTAACTTTATAAACTTACAGCATTACAATAGAGGTAGCAAACAAAAAAATTGCTAATATTTGAAAAATGTAAGGACATATTCGACTACGAAAATAATATTGAGAAATTTTAGAGGGCGGTGAAATTATAAAACAAAAAAAATATATAATTTCTAAATAAAACAAAAATTAATTTGCCAATTTCCGGCCCGTTTAATCGCATCCTTAGGAGACCCTAACAGTTGACCACCCGACGTCGATCTAGTCGAGATGCCGCCAATAGTGGAGACGAAGCACGTTAGGATTGTATTTTGGTTCGCGATTAAACGGTGTGGAAATTAAGAAATTAATTTTTTTTTTATTTAGTCATAGAGTTCCACAAATTATCGCTTGAACCGATAAATTACATCAAATGTATTTTCGACAAACACGTTTCATTTACATGTAAGTCAGTTTGAAAAAGTAACAATGTTAAGGCACGGAGACGTGATCAAAATGTTACTTAGCAAAGTTATATCCCCAATTGTTATCATAAAATAAGACATCCTAGTGCACAAATATCTTAGACAGTCCATCATTTAAATATTTTCTATTAATGTATTCTAAAGTACAATAAAAATAAATTTCTTAGCAAAAATTGTAAATTATTATTGAAATTAAAAAACTGACAAACATGCCTTCAATTAGATAACATTACTTACTTTACCATTACAGTAAGGCGGAAAAGTTTAGAATTATTACCTTCAAATATTTACAATATACACAAGTAATTTAAAGTCATACACACAACACACTTAAAATAGATTAAGTTCAATAATATTGCTTAGTTGTTGCTTAATTCATGGGCTTGCCAAAGAAAAATCACAAAAAATTGCTTAATTGGATATGTAGCGCATATTTGACATCACATTATAATTTACCATATAGCTATTAAAGCTGTTCTAATTAATTTTAAGTTGCACAAGTTTTTGTTAAACATCTCAGTAATTTTGTTCTCCAGGTTATATTTTTTTTATTTTTGTAAAATTGTATAAAAAAATTTGCAGCACTTGTGTTACATGTAATAATATTGACCATATAATTTTTAACACAACAAAAGCTCAGTTGTAATATTAATTATTAGTTATTTTTTAGTTAAAAAAACTATTTAGGTGAAGCTAGTAGACACTACACTTCCAATATGTATTTATACCTGCATATTTAAAAATGGATGAGCCTGACATTCCAGTTGTTATGGTGGTTGGTATGCATAACACAATGCCATCTGGATGCAAAGCGCAAATACCGTGAAAATATTTACCATGCTTCAATACCTATTTATATCAATAAATATAAAGCTATGTTACACAGCACAGAAGTTTATGTGCTGCACTGTCATCTGTATAGCTAGTGAATAGTTACAAAGATGGTGGAAAAAGAAAACTTTATAAAATTAATTTTACAAGTTAATGTTTATAGTACTTGTTTGCCTGGTGTTCCAGTTTACAACAATACTTCATTTGCGATTTATCACTGCTGCATTATCCGTTTTATTCCTTTTATAGGCTATTATTTATTTAATAATAGATATTATTGAAATTCTATAACAATATTATCAGGAATAACCATAAAATAATATACAGCAAATTCCAACGCCAGGTTAATGAATTCAATCTACTTACAGTTTAATATTATATCTGCTGAAAATAAAGCACAATAAATATTTGTGATGAAATTTAGCACTAACTCATGTCGATGGCAGGAACAATGGTAAAACTGTAGAAGCAAACTGCTATGGCTTGAATTTTACAAGCGGAATATTTTTTGAATGTAGGCACTTGTCACAAACCCACTCTGCATACACTTCTGCTGTCAAGAGCTGGAATGCAGGTTCTGTCAAACCAGTACAACCCCTGTAAATATGTAAAATTTTATTTAATTATTACCAGAAAAATTATTATTATATATAAATTAGCCCCTATCCGCTTGAATGGTGGAACAGCCCCTTATAGTGAAGTCATAGATTTTTACCTTTGTATTAACAGTGTGACTGAGGAAATTTTTCAATGTCTATAATAGCAAATTTTTTTAGCCACCAATTATTAAAATGTGAAAGGCTAGGAAAACAATAATGTAAATAACATTATATAAACAGGGCCTTTTATCTTAGGTTTTACTAGTTTAATGTTTGATCCATATGTATATAAGTTTTATTTCCGGTCAACCCCCATTTCGCTAGACATAGATATATTTTTATTTAAAATGAAGACTAAGCCCACTCCCATATGTGTACCAATTTTCAAAACTATCAACTTAGAGAATAAAAAGATTTATTCAAATATGATTTTCAGGGATGAAATTTGAAAAAAACCTTTCTTATTAAATAAAGGATTTTTAGTAAACTAAGGATACTACACCTTCCAAAATTCGTGTCTATGGGACCAGAGGTTTAGGCTGTGCACTGATATAGGACAGTCAATAAGTGAATCTGTCACGAGTTTAAATTGAAAGTACAAAGCAAGAATATGCGAAAACTCGAAAAGTTTGTATATATAATAATTTAAAATAATACTACTGTACATAAAAACAATATTTTGTAGTCTATAAATAATGAGCCTCACCTGTGAAACCAAAAGTTGCATCCGGATTCACATAATATTGCTTGGTCATTGTCATGGACCTCCTTGTGACATACACCACATGGATATATTGGTGGAGCATTAGGGTTCTGAGGATTAAAAACCATTGGTTGATCTGGAGGATAAACTTTTCCTGCACTTACAGGCATCGGTTTAGGACCAAACATACCCATGTTTTGTCCCATAGGCCCTACTCCTTGTCCTCCAGGGCCACCCATAGTCATACCACTCATTCCAGCAAGAGGACCACAGTTACCCATATTGCCAGGGCCAGGCCCCATTCCCATAGAACCACTGCTACCCATGCCCATTGGTCCTCCATGTCCCATATGGCTACTGGTGTATGGGGGTCCAGGACCCATTGTCGTCATTGGTCCATTGTTACCCATAGGTCCACTTCCCATACCTGATCCCATTGGACTACCATGTCGCATAGGACCACAATGTCCTGGGCCCATTGCCCCACTTTGCATTGGACTTGGTGACATTATAGAACTAGTAGGACCCATAGAACCATTTGAACAGCTAGGTCCCATAGGACCATTCATTCTAGAAACATTCATACTTTGTCCTCCACTATTCATTGGACCATTCATTGAGCCTGCTCCAAGTGGGCTGTGCATTGGTGGCCCCATAGGGCTATTACTCATGTGACTACCTGCCATAGAACCCATGTTCATTGGGCTTCCCATTGGCCCCGATGACATAGGTGAACCCATAGGCATTGAATTCATTGGACTCATAGGGCTACCCATTGATCTTGATGGTCCCATACCAGGACCCATGCTATGATTACTCATTCCCATACTGGGTCCTCCCATAGGAGACACACCTCCCATATGCCCCATTGGACTCATATTACCCATAGGGCTGATACCTCCTCTGGGAGGCATTTGTTGGTTCAAAGGACTCATGTTATGTGGAAGTGGACTGATATGCCTCATAGAAGGACCGCCCATATTGTGCATAGGACCCATCATGCCCATTGGTCCATTTTGAGTCATCATAGGTCCATTTTGATTCATCATTGGGCCATTGTGGGCAACAGTAGTTGGTGAGTCATCAAATGGGTTGGATGCTACTATAGTATCTCCATAACCTGTTAATGGAGGCGGTAATAAGTCTTGGGCTGTAGGTGGTGGTTGAGGAGTAAGTGCATTATTGGCATTTGATGTTTTTCTTCGTTTTTTTGGATTGCTTGGTGCTGGTGCTGGAGGTGTAGGTGTATCCATGGGTGGTTTAAAATCGGACGGCCCCAACCCTGGCCCAGGCATTCTGTAAGATGGCATTCCTGCCAAATTGTGACTCATTTTGTTTTTATGCCCTACCAATTGTTGTAACCATTATGTATAATAAATCAGATTCAAATTAACAGAAATATGCACAGAGAAGGCACCTCATTGTATCGACAAAATGAAATAACATGCCAAATGACTGGTTTTGTTTATATCTGTAACAAAATTTTATTATGGTTATATTCTTAGATTGAGGATTACACTGTCAAGTATAAAAGAATAATAAAATTACTATATATTTATATATCTCTTTACAGCCCTGTAGGTTCCATAGGTTGACTGGAAGAGAACGCCTCTAGACATTATGTCCGCCTTTTTATACAGTTATATGGTGCAAAAAAGGAATAAATAAATAAATAAAATATATCTATACCACTTTCAAATAAAAATAAATACAGTTCATAACGCCAACAACTTTTATATTTATAACTAACAAAATTCACCTTTTTTCATTGTTTGTATTACTATATTTTTCCTAAAATTTTATTAAAAGTTCAATATAACTTACAACATTATCAATTCAGATTCTGAATTAGTGATTATTTTTTATCCTTAACCAGACCTTAAGGCGTGCGACATATGACAAATACCATCGGTATATCACTCGAAATGTGCAATGTCCTTCATTTTTCAAAAGTTAAATGCCACTATACTGTTGTGTTCAATATGAAGACAATTTGTAATGATAAATTTATAGTGTAATGGAAGCTTTTTCATTTATAGCTCACAATAATCCCAAACAACACACGCCACATTCACGATATATTTTTATCAAAAAATAGCCGCTAGAGGTCGACAAAGTATTCTTTTATTTCTTGCTGTAAATACCTTTGTTTTAGCCGTTAAAAAGTGGTGGTATTTTTGGTTATTATTTAAATATTAGAAGTGACAGCTATTTTATATCATACATTTGGAAAGCTTTGTCATATTTTGTTATTTTAAACAAGTATAACTTGTCCATCTTATCTTTTGTACACAGTATTAGGGCGTATGGCGGGTTTCTAAACAACAATAAAAAGAAAAAAATCTGTTGTCTATGTTCATTATGTCTGAGATTTATAGATTAATGAATCGATTACATTTACTTGTAATAAAATGGCTTTAAACAAATTATTCACAAATTTAACAATTACCCCTAATTCATTAATAAAAAAAACGATTCATCTATCAAGTTGTACTTACGCAAGTAAACCTAACATCGAAAAACCAAGACCTGGATTAGGAATAAGTTATAGAAGAATTGTTCATTTTCCTGAGAAATACACAGTAAAACCGTTAGATGTAACCAATCTTGCAGGAAGAGATCCTGTTACGGGTAAATAATAAAAAAAGGTAAAATATTCTTTACATAACAACTTCATCACTACTTACGATTTTTAGGTAGAATCGTTGCAAAAGGTATAGGTGGAGGAATAAAACATAAATACCATTGGATAGATTGGTATAGAAATGGCCCTACGGAAGGTCCGCCACAAGAAGAAAAAGTAATAAAGGTAAATAAGTGAAGTGGTTTAAAATATTGAACATGTACCTATTATACAAACAAATTTGCTGAGATAAGTTCTTCAAATCAGCTGTTAGTTTTCCGTGGCAATGTGGTTTCCCCGCTTACGTGGTAATGCAGACGTCCCGAGTTCGATTCCCAGGCCACAGGAGTATTGGAGTCTGGATGGTAGTAGCGTCTTTCTAATCTGCCTGGATAACCACCACTCTCAATGGCAATCTACCGCCATAACAGCACTGCTGTGTTCCTAGTCATACATGTCAGAGCCAGATGTAATCTGGGAAAACCTTCAACATCTATGGCCACATTGTCACTTTCAGTTATCATTATCAGCCTGTGTCAGTCCACTGTTGGACATAGATCTTCTCCAACGTCTTCCACCATATGCGGTCAACTGCTCTCCTCATTGCGCAGCTTCTCACCACTTAATTAAATCATCGGTCCATCTGATGGGAGGGCGCCTTACACTCCTTCGGCTTATGTGTGGCCTCCACATTCTTCGATCGGTGACTCGGTATATATGGTCGGCCCACTGCCACTTAAACTTGCCGACTTTAAGAGCTTTGTGGATCGCTTTTGTTCTCTATCGATTTTTTTTTGTTTCGGATCTTATCCCTTAAAGTGATACCGATCATAACTCTTTCCATCGCACATAGAGTGACATTAAGTCGGTGGATCAACCTAGTGGCCAGAGTACCATGTTTCCACTCCATAAGTGATCGCAGAGAAGATACACTGGTTAAAGACTTCAGTTTTCATGTATTGGGGAATTTGCATGGTGGAGATGTGCCGGAGTTTCCCAAATGCTGCCCAGCCCAATCGAATGGTTCAAGCAATCTCTTCATTGAAGATAACTCAGCCAAGATGTAAGACCACTCTAAGGCGAACATAGTCTAACCATTTCAACTACTGCATCCTCTATGGTTAAGGGGAAGGGGATAACAAGGTCATTAGACATCACTTTAGTCTTGTCTAAGTTCATCCGCACTCCCCACTCATTGAGGCATCATTGAGCTTGTTGAGCATTTCACAGATCCTCCAGCAATTCAGCCATTAATTGTTACTTAACATCAGGTGGAATTGAAGCCTGTATACTACATACAGCTGACCAATTAAAAAGGAATACATATTTCATTAATAACTATAAAAAAATATTTAGAATTATTTTACTATTTTAAGATTTGAATAATTGTAAATATTTGTAAAAACAAAATACCAGTGTTAATTATGTTAAAAAAAAGTAAACAAGATTTCTGTGAGTTTTGATTTGAATTCATAAAATTAAGTTATTGAAAGCTTAATAAAAATTCAGATTATAATACATCTTGATTATGATCTTTTTGTTGTAAATATCATTGTAATTATGGTTCTTCTTGTTAGTAAATATCGGCATCTAATTTTTTGTTTCCCAACATTCCAGCATGTAAGCATTATGTAAAATGTTAATTACCAATGCAACCACTTGCATGTTGTAAGTAGGATATAAAAATATGTTATCCACATTTTTCAATAATTTCAGATAATGGAAGATGGATGTAGAACAGCTCATATAGCATTAGTAGCTATTGGTGACAAACTCAAATATATACTTGCCACGGAAAATATGAAAGCTGGTGATATTCTAAAAACTTCAAGAAATTTGCCGAGAATTCCAGGTAAATTATTTTAAAACAAAACTATTACATATAGATATTCATCTTTGCATTAAATAAGTCAATCATCTAAAGCAGTATTAGATGCCTAAATTAAATTTATTTAAAAAATAATTACAGACAAAATGTTAAGATGTTCTTGACTTCTTACATTTGCACTAATACTATTGTACTTTGCATGTGGCTTGTTTTCAGCTGTGTGATCAGTAAATATCTCAAAAAGCGTTTGGTTCAAACTTATTAGATACATCTCAGCTTTGATAGAAATATATTTTATGAAGGTATTAAGCAATAGTTCGTAAATGTTTAAAGTTATAGTTTATTAAAAACCATGTTTTTAATCATGGTTTGCATACTAAGAAGAGAAATTTATATAATAATAAATTTGAATATAAGTACACACTGGCCTCATAATATTTTGTATCTGCACTTAACATTTTTTGTAAAAACTGCTTCCTACTAGTCAGAGACATATGCGAAACGCGAGGTGGGTTTTATCACCCCTATGATAAGGCAATTAGAGAAGCAGAATATTAATGAATATTGTTACATGTCGTAAAGTGCCATGTGGTGCTGAGTACATAGCTAAAGAAGAATCTAATTGTAATAAGCATGTGATTCAACTTTGGGCAGTGCTTCTTTGTGAAACAAAAAATAAACTCTAAAAATTTTACATTTCAGTTAAAGCTAATGAAGGAGATGCATATTTATTGGGAGCTCTACCAATTGGAACTATTGTGCATTGCATAGAAAAAGAGCCAGGTAAATAATAATATTATTATTATAAGCTATTCATTGAAATTATTAAAAATATTTAACATTTGCAATAAATATGTTGCCAGCTATCCATATAATGGTATATTGTTATAACCTCTAAGGTATGGTAAGGAAGATTTTTTTACTCATGCCCCATGTTGTTTCGACGAGGCCTTGTCTTGTCGTTGCATAATTTTTCTTAAATGATATGCACCCATTTTTTCTTCTTTCATAACTTCATTTTCCCGCTTTCATGTCTGTTTTTTTCATACCTCACCCCAATTCCTTCTTACATACATCGCGCATAAATAAAGAGAAACAGCCGATTTATTTATATACATTTACCTTATACTACTAATTTTATATTGTAATTTACATTTTTATCAAGCTCAAGTGATAGATCATGGATCTTGAAGGAAACAGGACTCGCCTCGTATACCGGTCTCCTTTCTCCTTCCTTTCCTCCTCATCCTTTATCTCCTCATATTATCCTTTATAGAACTGAATATAAAATTAGAATATTTGAAATTAATATAAAAACGAAATCCTAAATCTTAACTTCTTGACCATTTACAAATTATTCATCTCCTTGGCAACCAGGCCGGCGCATGTATATCTATAAAAGAGGTTCCAGTTCCGCCACATTACTCCCCCTCCTGAAACCGTTACGGGCGGTAGTGATCAGGAAACGTGTCTGTGCGTCTAGAACATGTTTTCTAACGTCCACATTTTCAGGTCTGGAAGCTGTCGGAGGTTGATTTTCGCGTCGATATTGAGACACTGATGTTCTACGTCCATGATATAGGCAGGCTTGAGCCTGTCAATCGATACAGTCATCTGCTTGCCTTTAACCAGTATTGTAAATACCTTATCTCCTCTTTTTAAGACTTCATAAGGCCCCGTGTATGCTCGGAGACTACTACGTTGTGCATCCTTTCTCAAAAAAAAATGAATTGCAGTAGCAAGATTCTTGTAAACAAAGACAGATCGTGTGCTATGTCGTGCTGCAGGAGAGGTCTTGAGTTTACGCGCAAACGAACGGAGTTAGACTACATAGTCCGTAAGGTCCGTTGTTCCGATCATATTTTGTTAAAAAAACTTTCCAGGCAATCTCAGAGGTTCACCGTAAACTAGTTCGGCTGAACATGTTTTTAAATCCTCTTTATAAGCACTACGAATGCCTAACAAATTGAGTGGCAAAGATTGCGTCCAATGTTCGTCAACGTGACATGTTATAGTAGTCGTCAGCTGGCGGTGGAATCTTTCAACCAGGCCGTTACATGCAGGATGATAAGCTGTCGTTCTCCTGTGCTGAAAACCGGCAATACTCGCTAGATTTTTAAATAAGGCGGATTCAAACTGCCGACCTCAATCAGTTACTATGTCAATTGGGCAACAAAATCTCGATATCCAGCAAGGCAAAAGAGCAGTGGCAACAGTTTCAGCGTTAATATCAGAAGTCGGTATTGCCTCTGGCCATCTTGTAAATGTGTCAACCGCTGTGAGACAGTATCCGTTACCCTTTGGAAACAGGCATCGAACCGATCAGATCTATATGTACAAATTTGAATCGAGCTGGAGGTAATTTGAAAGCTCCAGTAGGTGCTGTCTGTCACGTGCCTATTAATTTTAGCTCTTTGACATTCAATGCACTTCTGCGTCCAGACTTGCAATCTTTCCTAATTCCAGGCCATACGTACCCCTCAGAGACTAACTTTGCAGTTACTCTTGCTCCTAGATGGTAAAGAGAGTGTAAACAATCAAACACTTGACGTCATATGCTAAGTAGAAGGAAAGATTTTTGAGTTAAAGTACTGACGTTGCTTAGAAGTTCTGTTTCAGTACCAGGTACGAGAACCTTCTTTAGTCTAAGCGACGAACCACCTTTCAGAATTTGTTTTAGCTCTAGGTCACTCTCTTGTGCCTTAGCAAGCTCCTCAAAATCGACGAGCGCGTCCACTTGCTCTATTTTCGACAGTGTATCAGCGAAAATATGGTCCCTACCAGAAATGTGTCTAATATCAGTCGAAAACTGGGAAATAAAGTAAGATGTTGATATTGTCTGGGTAAACACTTGTCTCTACGAGTTTGAAAGGCATGACAAGACATGGCAGGTTTATGATCGGTATAAATCGTAAAATCTCTCGCCTCTAACATATGTCGAAAGTATTTTATTCCCTCATATATTGCTAATAACTTGCAATCATAAGGTGAGTATTTCTGTTGAGAAGGGCTAAGTTTGTGGGAGTAAAAGGCTAAAGGGTCCCAAGCACTATTCTTGTATTATTGCAGAACCGCCCCCAACGGTGTATCGGAAGCATCAGTGACTAACAGTGACAGAAGTTAATTATCCCTAGGACCCGACATAACTCCTTAATTGTTTTAGGAATAGGGAATGATTTAATGGCGTCCTCTTTTTGTTCTAGAGGTTTAGTACGCTCAGCCGAAATGTTATTGCCAAGGAACGTGACAGTTTTAGCTCCAAATACACATTTTTTTGGTATTAATCAAAATTCCATATTCTCTCTGTCAAAAAGTTTTCTCAAATGATTTTCATGCTCTTCTTCGCTCCTAGAAAATACTAAAAAATCATCCAAATAGGCAAAACAAAAAACTAAGCCTCTTATAAGCTCGTTCACGAATCTTTAAGAAGTTTGACCCGCATTGCGTAAGTCAAACGTCGTGTATTGAAACTTATATAAACCGAAAGGCGTTGTTATCGCAGTGTTCGGAATATCGTCTTTGATTACAGGAATCTGGTTCCATAGTTGAAAATATCTTACAACCTGTGATGTTATGTGAAAAATTGTGAATGTGTGGGATTGGATAACGATCAAGATTCTTGCGAGTATTCAATATGCGGTAGTCACCACAGGACCTCCAACCGGCATCCTTGTTGGGTGCGAGGTGAAGAGGTGACGACCAGCTACTCTCAGATGGACGGGCTGTATCATTATTCAACATGGCTTCAAATTCAAGCTTTCGTACTAATAATTTGTCAGGTGCAAGTCGACGCGGTGAACATGGGACAGGACAACCCGGAGTTGTTCTAATATAATGCTTAGCATTATGTTTAGGAGTTTGTGGCGTACCAGACGGTCGGGTTATGTCAGGGTACTCTTCAAGGATCTTATCATATTTTGTATCACCAAGCAATATCTTCGCTAAAGATATCATGCTAGATGATGGAACCTGAGATCCGACTGTCGAAAGCGTAGTTGTATTGTCAACGAGTCTTCGGTTTCTGATGTCCACCATGAGGTTGTAAAACTGTAAAAAATCAGCTCCTGTGATTGGTTTGGTGACATCTGCCACAATAAATCTCTATGGGTACACTCTACGTAACGATATATCAAACTCTAAATTAATATAGGCATAGGTATCATTAGGAGTTCCGTTAGCGGCACTAAGCTGATAATTTGATGTCGGGCGGCGCTGTTTGCAAAGATGTCCGTGAGTAAACACAAATCTGGCTGCCTGTATCAACGAATAATTGTATTTTACTAAAGCGATCAGTGACAAACAGGCAACCAGTTGTGGGGCAGCCGACTGTCGCCATTAGCGACTGCCCTCTGAGTTTCCAGCTTCCTAATCGCATGGCTTGTCACACCTGTTGGCCTTACTTTGAAAACGAAAGTGATACCAACATATAGGAAATTTGCAGTGGTTTGATTTCGAACGTGCTTGCTGTGAGAACGACTTCGAGAACGTGCAGCGCGAGTTTCATTGTGATTGACGCTGAGAATTCGTAGTGAGCAACTTCACTTGTCGTTTTAGCTCTGCAATTTCCTTCGTCAAACTTTCCAGTGATAATGCGCTGTTATCTCGACCTATTTTATCATCCACATCGTGCGTGTCACTTTAATTTGCCATTATTTACAATTTTGATTGCGACTTTACTACTCGAGTCGGGGTCATCAATTTATGTCGGTCGGTAGCTGTGATGGATGATGAAAATATTTGTCTTCTCTATTTACAGCTTTATTTTATAATTTAAAAATATATATACAACTGAATATAAAATTAGAAATTAATATAAAAACAAAATCCTAAATCTTTGCTACTTGACAATTTATAAATTATTCTATCTCCCTGGCAACCAGGCCGGCGCATGTATATCTTGAAAAGAGGTTGTAGTTCCGCCACACCTTAATGGGTGGGTAAAAAAAAAAAAATACAGATGTACATAAATAAACAAATTTATAATGTTTTAATAAGGAATGGGCGGGCTCTACGTTCATGCCGCGGGTACATTTGGTACAATTATGAGAAAGCAAGATGACCGCATTATTGTCCAGATGCCTTCTAAGAAGTTATTCAGCTTTAATCAATATTGCATGGCAGTTGTAGGTAAGATGCTATAAATTTGTACATTATATTTATTAATTTTAATTGATAATCTACAAAATATTTAACTCTTAGTTAAAATTGGATTTGCGTTATGCTTTGTCAAGCGGCGCAGTATTGTCGCTTGTTCTAAATTGCGTAGCCTTAAATTCACACTTAAAATGGCTCACGAATCCAGTGATTCGTGAGCTATTTTATATAAGATAGGCCATTGAAGTTAACTGAGATAGCTGCGATTTAGTATCGCAAAAGAGTGATCTTGGTGAAGCAAGCTATGTGATCGTCGGAGGTGGACTCGGGCCCCGTCTCTTACAATCATTTACATGTATTGCGGTCCGCGGGCGGTGAAAATCGCCCCGGAATTCGGCTATATCTTGTGTACGCTGTGTGCGACCCTGTGTGACGCCTCACTCGGCGGCGAGTTCGGCGAACAAGTGTAGTGTCGCTGAGCTGAGTTGTTGGTGCAGTATTATGCATAATAGGGATCATTGCTGTTTTCTGTTTGACCTGACCTCTGTTTCGGAACTAACGTATTATGTAGTTCCCATCGATGTTTAAGTTAGTAGAGCAAGCCGGGCTTTTCGGTTTATATGACAGTAATCACCACTGCCAATATTAATGTAAATATATTTTCGTGAGTAAGAAAAAGTTTTAATGTTACAGGACGATTATCAAACATTGAACATGGCACCACACCTATTGGTTCTCCTCAAAGGAACAGATGGCTAGGAAACCGACCACGCTCTGGTCTGTGGAAAAGAAAAGATGGTCGACATGGACGCAAGATAAAACCCGCGAAACCAGTGAAAGAGATCTTTTGCGCTGCAAAAAAGCAATTGCCAGCCATTAAGCTGACAATGCTCCCCTGAAATATATTGAAAAGTTTATACAAGTTATGTGTTGTTATTAGTTAAATATTCTTTAAAATAGAAAACTGCGTTATGCTTATATCTCTTGTTATGATATTGTAATTACACTAAGGAGAGAATAAATTTCAACAATATTAATGGATCAATAATTTATTAGCAGCATAACTAGCAAATAAGCCAGTTCATAATCTACAGCATATAAATAAAATTGAAGTGTCAGTTTATTAATTTTTAATTTACCTAGTACTTATCATTTAGATACTTATCGTTTAGACTGATTTTGGTGAGACTCACTGGAATGTTACTGTTTAATTCAGTGTTTCCCAACCTATTTGGTCTCATGTCCTACTTTTGAGTAAAAAATCTTTCATGTCTTGCTATAGCCTTGCAATTTTTATCCAATGCCCCCCAAAACAAATGAAATGCAAAAATACAATGAATTATATTAGCTATTTTTTAAGTTGCTGATTGCTCTGTAAATGACCCTAGACCCTTGCAATTTTTATCCATTGCCCCCCAGACAAATAAAAATCAAAACATGCATTGAATGTACATTAGCTTTTATCTTTAAAGGTTGCTGATTACCCCCTAAAATTACAGAATTGCCCCACCTTGGGAAACATTGGTTCAATCCATAAATGCATGATGACGTATATGTATCAGTGTTTTCTTCCTTACATAATTTCTAAACGGTAACTCAGTATTTTTACTTTTTATAGGTGCTAAAAATATCTATTTTAGTTTTTGAACGCAAGCTTTCATGATATGGCAGTTCACTTTTATAAATGTCAAAATTTGACAGCTTGGCGCTACACTTTCAGATACTCATTAGCGGTAAAACTGAAATTTCACTTTAGTAGATAATAAATACTACTCTTACGTGCTTAAAGTGATTTACGAGAGGATAAAGGTAAGGAGAACACTTTACAATGTTGTTTTTTTAGAATACAATATCAGTCTTTGTAAATATCTGCGATAAAATTATGATGTTGAAATACATCAGTATGCAAAATAGGCAAGAAATATTTTATTGTAGGTATAAAATAAATTATTATTTTTAACTTATTTATTATAAATATGTAGTTTATTCATACGAATTTTACAATTATTTTTCCAGAATGTCCCGTAAAATGACGGATAAAGAACAACTTCTGGCGGCTTTGAATGGAAATATTTTCGATGATGGCTTGGAAGATGAAGAAAAATTTTTCGCTAACGCAAGAGAAATAATTCGAGAGTTGGAAAACGATGTAGAATCATGAAGATTTTATCTATAGTGATCTACCACGGGTTCAAGATTTTCCTAGCCCATTAAATCAAATTATTATTTCATTACCCATGCAAGAAGGTCATGAACATTATGTATTGTTTGATAAAAGGAAACTCATTTGGAAAAAGACAGTTTATTGTATGACGGATCAAAAATAATTCACCAACCAAGCACATCAGACTGCTATAACTTGATACACCATATAAATGTTTTTTGCACTACTTCACACATGAGTTTCTTCAAAAAATTGTTGGTGAAATCAAATTATATGCAAAACAAAAAACCCTTCAATATCTTTATATGATTTTATAGGAATTCTTTTATTTGTGTCAGCGGAGCATTTTTCTAGTGTAGGCTCATACTGGCATTTAAAGTTT
>DWQX01000964.1:0-33099 GCA_018245475.1 Pharmacophagus antenor
TGGTCCCCCCGGCCATCGCGAGGTGCGCGGCCTCTTCGAAGGACTCCCCCCGGGCGGTTACGAGGGTGTCATCCGCGGAACTGGTCGAACACCTGCCCTATTCTCCAGATTTAGCCCCCAGCGACTTTTATTTGTTTCCACGGCTTAAGGAACACCTACGGGGGCAAGAAATTTGAGGATGATAGCGAGGTGATAGCTGCTATAGAAGCGTTTTGGGATATGGGAAAAAAAAAATTTAAAGGGTATTTTAGGTTTAGAGCAACGTTGGTCTAAATATATCAACTTGTTAGGAGACTATGTAGAAGAATAAATTAAATTTAAACTAGAATCCTTGTTTTATTATACTCATTATTACTTTTTGATCGCCCCTCGTACATGCGCGAACTTAACCCTAAAATAGTTTTCTTCCAGCAAACTCCAAACTCGATAAAGAAACAAAGAAAACAGAGCAGGTAAGTGTTTATGATTATATATAAGATGTTCTCACATCTTTTATCACATAACAATAATCAGTAATGATTTATTCTTAATGAAAGCCATTATTTTCCAAGGGTAAACCAGTCGTACCTTTATCATACCTTAAGCTACAAAAGTCAACAGAACTGTCTTTTCTTGACGCGAATGGTGTCTGTACAAGGTGGTGAATAAACCACAACTGTCTAAGTGAACATACCATTTTCAATATTTACGTACGTATATGTAACGATTTGTATCATACACTAAAACAACGTAGTTTTTATTGTAATATCTTTTTACTACTACGTCATCCTTTCTACTCATCTGCCTTTTTATTAGTATATAATAATATATCTTATAAGTTATTTTATCTAAATGTTCCATTTTTGTCAGCAAAATAGCATTTTCAAGCCATTCAGCGCTGCTTTTACCTTCAGCCGTTTCTATAACACGCCTCAAGAGCTCGGTAATATTTGCATTTAGAGCGGAAAACTGATTCTGACCTTATCTACGTGAGCTAGGCTTGACAGAAAGTTTGTTGCAAGGTGTTTTTGATACAAATATTTCAATTACTTTAAAAATAGGTATATGTTTCTATATTTTTTAGTTTTTTTTGTTGCGTTTTACAAGCGGGAATTTAGCATACCTCTCATTCAAATATTATAGAAAAAAGTTTTTGTAAAGTACAATTGCAAATAAATTAACCATTGCTTTTTTTCTGACTTCCAAAACAATTATTATGTTATAATTCGTTTTATATAATATTTCAAGATGAATGCATTTTCTAGGGAGTTTTTGTGCGTATAACTGTTATTTGCTTAAATTTGAGTTTTATATATGATGTTCACATCAAAAATCATTATGTAGAACTCACTTGAGAGTTGATTCGTTTAGGCGCTTGGGACAATGTATAACATTTCTTTAAAGAGAAGGGTATAGACGGACGGCCGTACATTTCAATGTTTGTATTAATTTAACGTAATGACATCTTTACGAGCTGCGACTCAAATTAAGACGTGTACTGCAACAATAAATCTATCATGAAAGTTAACGCCCCAATCACAAATCCTAATCTACTGATGCATATTATGCATGGTTATTAGATTTATATGAAGCAGTGTACATTGTAGTTATGTATCGAATTAACAGTTAGTATTCAACGTCATTCTTATAATTGGCTGAAATTTTTTCTTTGAAACATGAGCAACAGCCATGTTCTGATGATACTTGATAACCGTAACAAAAAGGTAATAGTTATGATGTTTACACAGCTACTTCCGAAGTATAGCGACTTAGGATTTGCCTTGTAACATCAAGGTGCGACGTTCAAGTACGGGCCTCGTAACTGAGTTTATAATGGTGATAGTGTACTGCAAACTCATCTGCTAAGAATCACCGTCATATTACTTATATACCACCATAAAAGAATTACTGTATTCAAATAGCCATGTCCATATGACAGCTAGAAAATTCTTGTCGCACACAATTCAAAATCACCGGTCTCATTGTCACTTAAAATCATGTAAAATTGTTAAATGTTAGCCCATTAATAAAAAATAATACAACAAAACACTTTAAAGAACTAAAAAGTGACTTTTTCTCCTACAATTTAGATCAGTTCAATTATTGTTACTATAAGCATATGCCATGTGTTCTTTTTGTGTGAGGAAGAAATACATTTTCTAGCCATTTAGGGTCCGCCTTCATTTTACTTTTAGCTCCGCACCATTTCTATAACACGTCTCTAGAGCGCAATAATATTTGCATTTAGAGCGAAAAACTGATATTCTGACCTTATCAAGGTGAGATAGTGAAACCGAATGTTTTTGCTTACGTTAGTGGCGCGATCTTTCACATTAGAGGCGTCTTATATCGTAATATGCTTGTTATTTACATAGAATATTTTATGAAAAAACTTACCGTTTACAGATAACGCTATAGATTTACAAAAGTGAAAAAAAATTACTCCTTTGAAAAATTTATACAATTACAAATTATAATATATGTATGTATGATCGATCAATATTTTTGGAGATCAGCTGTTTATACTATTTTCATAAACCAATTTTGGAAATTTGTCTTCATATTCCTAATTCAGAGGTCCAATAACTCAACCTGGCTCTGTTATAGAAAAATGCGTAGTATATATATGTATATAGATTTATGATGTATATACAATATTCATCAGTTCAGATATTTAACGACCATTTTAGTTAGAGACGTTTTATACATTTATCATAAAAAAACATCTAAGTAGGAACTCGTTACAGCCTAGATGACTTTTCCACTTCATTTAAATTTCTTGCTTAAATTGCACGTAATGACAAAAGTTGAAGACTCGAAAAAAGATTTAACAATGCTTGTTCTGAAGGGCCTTTTCTTACGTCCGATTTTGCATTTATCTCGAACAATGTCTTTTTTGTTTCCGAAATGGTATTGTTCTCTATTTAATGAAAGTATCGAAAATTTTAAAAACGTTTTGAATTTACACTTATTTTGATATTGTTGTACAATAAAAAAATAAAAACAATGCAATTAATTAAATTTCGAATAAAATCTTTTTCCTAATGCTACTACAGCACTGTATGTTGAAAGTCAGCAGATGAAACCTCTTTCTGTCCATGGCTGGAATAATAGTGTGACTGTTCGTATTTTTTTTCTTTCACATTTTATTGGTAATTGATATGGAAAAAAATAATTATTATTAATGAATAGAAAATTTGCTGATAGCTTTAAGATATTTGTTTATATTAGATCATCATATTCATTAAAGAAAAAAATAAAAATCTACATCAGACAACTTTTCTGACCCCACTTTCAAACTTTGCTAATTAATTAAGTTTACTTGTTTTCGTTACCATTCGCTTGAATCAAAAATATTTATTTATTTAAACTTTCCATTTCGTTTTATTTTGTATTTTCATATTTTTCAAAAACATCTATTGCAGCGTTGTTATGTTTTAAAATTGTTATCAAACATATCACATATTCCCTAAATAAACAATACCTGGGAACTTTTACCTTTGTTTATCTAAGGAAAAATCGACACCGTATCTCTTTATACATAACGATGTCACATGTGTATGCTCTGTTTTTGTAAAGATACGAATAATTTTATTCTTTCCCTTACAATAATACAGTTCAATTACATAAGTTGCGATTTTATAAAAAGTATTATTATAAATTTTATAAGTATTACATGCAATCATGGTTTTTATTCACAGAAAGTGAAGTTTGAATTTTAACTTCAATGACTAAATTTCGCATCATATTTGTTTCCTAAAACGTAACACAACCAAATTATAATTAAGGACACGTTTATTTAGAAAGGAATGACATTGATGAAATAACTATCTATATCCTATATATACTATATCCTATATGACAAGCACAGTACTCAAATTTCTGCATAATATGCAGCGACTGACCCCTTGTTGTTGACTTGTGAAATAAAGGTCCTTGGATCAATTTCAGTATTACTTAAGCAATGGAGTTCGAATTTTTGAAATTACCTAGTCTATTTCAATTGTCTTTCAGCCATTGTAATAAATCAATATATGGGACCCGGTGTATTCTAGGCCAGAATGCTTTACCATCTTTGGTCTTATTATCACATAACATAACTTGAATTTTCGTAATATATTAAGATCGATTTAAAAGTTTTTTTCGAACTTTGTAATTAAAAACTTCTAGTATCACTGTTCTCTTATTCCTCTCGTAGATACATTATTATTACTGAGAGTTATCACCGATCAACATTTGATACAATTATTGATTTGTTATTATTTCAGGTATAAAGACATTTTTAACAATTTACTAAAAAAAAATTTCATTCATAAGATTTGAACGAAATCATGAGCATTATGGAGTAGGCCTTTGTCAAAAATTTCTCACAGGAATAGCAACAATTGAGAAGCACAATGCGAAAATAACATTTACTATGTAGGAGAATTGGGTCTACTGAATGAGGTCATTAAAATTCTAAGAAATTGTGCTAAGCATTTCCCAAGGAAGGAGTCTTGTTAGATGTTTTATTTTTCTTACCTGTTTTCATTTTTGCCTCCTAACCAGTTCGTTTAATAATGAAAACTGCGTTTGTTCTTAATTGTAATTAATGAAAATTAAGTATAAAGATCAAATTAATTGTGTAATTAATTCAATAAATTAATGTGAATACTCTCTTTATACATTTTAATTTCTTTATTATTTTATTAGTCAAAAACAATAGATGCGGCAGCAGTTATAGAATTTATAGCACATAAACATATTTGAATGATTTAAAAAGTATCGATTATGTGTAACAACTTGATAATATTAAATAGAAACATATATTTTTGAAATAAATTCTTGATTTTATCTAAAATTTCGATCAAATTTTATCGAAGTGAAAGTCCTATAGATGATTTTACTGAGGTAATAATTTAAATGCGTTCAGCAAATTGATTCATCGCACTATATCAAGCTTGATAAAATACCTCGAGGACCTAAATTCAATCAAGCTTACATTTGTTTTGGCTAACCCCAGATAAATATCCCAAATGCGACTAATTGGTTCCTGTTGGAATCGACAGGCATTGCGGACAGGCGGTCTGCGGTATACCACATAATTTGTTAGGTTTACAGCGCCATGACTTTAATTCTAATGCTGGTGTCCTTTCTTAAATGTAACGTAAAAAGCGCATATGGTTTTTACTTAATTTAATTATTCTACTTGATATTCATGGACTATAATAACTAAATTGGTAAAGAACTTAACAAAAAAAATAATAATCAATAACTGATATTCTGACGTAAATGAAAACGTTAAGGAAATCCATCATATATTTTTTAAATATTAACGAGTGTTTCGATTACCTTCGGGGCGCAGTAGTATACCCGCTTGCCTCGTGACGCGGAGGTACCGGGTTCGATTCCCAGGTCACAGATGTAGTGGTGTCTGGATGGTGGTAGGGTTTTTCGAACCCGCCTGACTCTCATACCCTCACTGTCAACCTGCCACCAAAACGGCGTTTCTGTGTTTCGGAAGTCATATGGCAGTCACAGGTAAGAGCCAGAATTATTTTGGGTGAACATACTTGTCCATCTACGGCCTCATTGTCACTTAACATGAAGTGAAATCGAGGTCAAGTATTAGCCCATGACTAGGAATAAATTAATGAATATTTCGAATTTAACTTTAATTATATTTAATTTAATTTTTAAAGATCAATCTTGTAGGTTAATTTTGAAGAATTATTCATATCTACCTATATTTATAATTACTATTCGTAAACCTTATATTGTCGTTAGTGCTAGGTTCTAGGAGCCATTGAGAAGATCTTATAAAAATTAAGTGGCGAAATGACTGCTGCGAAGTTTAATTAAAAAGTTAATTATCCCGTTTTGATGAAATTTTAATCTTCACTTAAGCTCATTTCCTATAAGGCTCTTTACATTCCTAGCTTGAAGTAGATAAATCTATAGAAATAAGTATATTATAAATACATATTAACACTATTTAACGTTTTTAATCAAAAATAATAATTTATTTATTTGTTAACAATATTTTAAAATATTGCATTAAACTGTCATGTCAAATTTTAATTCTAGCGAAAACATTTTCAACAACAATTTGAACTATTTTCGATTTCATAAAGAAGTTATGTTTTATGTGAGACGATTTTATATTTTTTCATATAAGATCACAACAGTATTTCGATGAATAGAAACTGTATTAAATATATAGTATTGTAGCTCAGCAATTTTAAACCATAATTTAATTGTTTTCTGCTCGTAACTTATTCACACGCGCATTAATAAATATCAAAATATATTGTAGAAAACTATTACAATGTAATGATAAAATCTAGTTTAAAGGAAGCGTCAATATTATTTTCCTTTGTATTTCAAAATACACAACAGAGTAGTAATAAACTATGGAAATACTTTTATATGCTTATTTAGGCTATATTACATTTATTTTAACGCTAGATTGTCCACATAGTCTTCAGCAAAATCGTAACATAGTAAATATCATTTTGCAAAATAATAAATTGTAAAGCTGTCAAAAATACCTAGTTTAGACTAATTAGTATTATCGTATTATAATTATATAAATAATTTATAACGTTTTAAGCATAATCAAAAACGCTGACAGATTTTATTTTTTTAGAAGTAATAAAAATATTTCGAGAGAATAATACGAGAGAACACAGGCTTCTAGGGGATAAGCGATGTTTTGTAAATTTACGGACCATGTACCTTACATTTTTTTATGATTCCTGTTCTTACCTCGTAAGGACAAACTGTAAAACGGCTGCAAGATTAATGGCACCATTTATCAGACTTTCGTTTGTTTTGAGTGTCGTCGTAAATACCCCGAATTAGGTTGTTCACAAAATGTGCTGCGAAAGGAAAATAATCCAATTAAATTTATGGCTGCTTAAAGTGAAATATGGCACCGCTGTTGGGATTAAACCGTGCAATGAGCAAATTTGATTATCCCTAACAATCAAGTATCCCACAGGTCCTTAACAGTTCAATCGTTGTGAAAGTGAAACGATCATACTGAATTGAACTTCTTAAACATTAATCAGGGTCACAGTTTTCTTTGTTTCGTTTTCATTTTACTGAAAAAAAATAATTATATAGTTTACAAAAAAAATACATGTGCATCGAAGTAATGTCCCGTGCATAAACATAAAATAAGTACCTGTATTTGAAAATACGAGGAATCAAGGTGTAAGTGTTCTATTCTACTTTCATTAACCTCCAAGGACTGCACTACAATTTTTTTGCATGTACCTTTGAAACCTTTGTCATGAAGGTTAGAAGTTGAATTAAAACTTTGTAGATGTGACCTCCAATATAATTGTCGTGAAACCAACTTTACTAACCTTAATATGAAACTCGTGGCAGCTTATTGAAGTCTAAAGACTACCCATGGTTATATTTCAATTGAAGTAGTTCATTCATAAGTAATTTTTATTACTTATTTTAGATTATATAAAATCTTAATTAGTTCAAAAACTTTTTTAATTTGCACGGGGTTTTTTTACTTATTTTTTTTTACTATCCATTTTAACGGACATGAAATTTAATTACATTTTGATACGTGAAAAATAATAAAAACCGAAGGGGAATAAGAACTAAAACCCTCACTTCACAAAAACGACGCTGATGTACATAAGCTTGCTCGCGACCATGTAGTTATTGTACCTATTAAATATCTACGTGAAACAAATCTGAAAATTTATTTCAAATCATGTATGCATTAATTTTATCATACTTTTAAAGAATAATTAAAACATTTGACAACAAATGTTTTGTGGCAAAGTGATATAGCTCCGTCAAAATTGTGTAAGTAGTAATTTTAAAGGACTTTTATGATAAAACGATTATTAAAATAGGGATGTAAGGATATCTCTGATATCTTTATAATTAACCTTTTTATATTTTCTATACAAAACAAAGTTAGTTCAGAGAGTATCAACTTATAGCAATACAAATGGTTTTCATAATACCAGAAAAATAATGAACTCTAATAAATACATTCCTACATAATTTTTATTGCAATTTCAATGTTTGGATTTCCTGATTGATTGGAGATCCTGATAATTGAACCTGATATTTGAGGTCAAAATGGATCTATATATTAGTTAAACATATTACCAACTGCGAAATCTAATTACCTCCATGGTCTTTAATAGCGTAATGTGTAACTGGAACTGGACAAAGCCGTAGTCCGTGTCGAGTGGAATATATTACCTCATTAACCTAACGATTAACTGTTCGGCTACTGCTTTTAATTTATTCTATAAACGTTTTCGTACAAACTTAAATCCGCATTTTCTCTTAATTAAAAAAATATATTTTTTCAGCTGAACAATTAAGTGACTCTAAAATACTGAAAATCGTGAAACATATTCATATTGCTTTCGTTGTTTATTTTTTAATTTAACTAAGTTCGCTGCTAATAATACATTCTTTATAATTTGTTTTAAATGACTAAACACTTCGACTAAAAGAATAAGCTTATGATGGTTAGTTGAAGTTTTTGGCCTTAAAAGTTATCATATTTATATTTCATTAGTTTTTATATTTATTTTATCAGAAATTTATACGAACCAATGTTTTAATGAAGTAGAATTCCCTATATAATAATAAAAGCATAATTCGCACAGCTTTCGCTACAAAAGTTAGCAAAAATATGCCCATTAGGGACGATATAAAGAGAAAGTCGCACGTTTTATTGAATTATCTCGTCCCACGACTAATGTTGTCCAGGTGAGGGTATTTCACTAAAATATAAAAAATATGTATTTTAAAGTTAGCTTATAATTATACTTATTCCACTTGGCTATTTCTTCTATTATCAAAAAAATACGTGACTCAGAGAAAAATTAATTAAAAAAAATTTATTCCCTGTATTTTACTAGTATTATACCGAATAAAAATAATTTAACAGGAAACATAAAATTATACTTCTCTGTACACTTTATAATCAAGAATGCAATCAAGTAATTTTAATTAGAGGACGATTTCTTCAGCCCTACAGTTTTCTTTTATTGGCCATTACTAGTGCTTCGCTTCGTTTCGATTTTTGGTGATATTGTGGCAGAATATAGTGATGCGTGTACGTCCAGAATATTGTTAATCTCTTAGATTTAAATGCCGAAAAACAGGAATGTAGCTATATAAATGCCATAGCAATATGAGGGTGGTAGCCAACCATCACCATGCGAACTACGTCACCTATGTATCCTGAGAATGGAACCCCACACCACCGTGTTACAAAGCATGCGGTTAACCTCCAGCTGAGGCAATTGTTATATTTATTTACAAATTAAAATAAAGATTATCCCGTTTGAGAACACCAATTACACCCAGTTGAATTAATGAGCCTAATAAAACAGAATGACAATTGGAATAAATGAACCGATCCACGCGGACTGGAGCCATTCGATAGACACTTATGTAGAGAAATTTTTTAATTAATGCGGACGAGAACAATGGCTCGGCATTGTTACTGCTCAATGTTGTTAAGGAAATTAATTAATCGAGTATTTGTTACAATCGAAATTACTTTACTCGAATGGAAACGATAACAATTAGGGAATTATTTCGCCTTTAAATAAGAGTCGATTTCATTGGTGCTTATTAATGAACAAAAGTATTTAAATTTAATTGATAACATTGTTTACAATAAAATTAATTTACCTGTAACAAATAAAAATATTATTGCTTAAATGGCGCAGTGGTCTACTGCGTGCCTTGAAACACGGGGATCCAGATTTGATTTCGTAAACACATGAGTAGTGAACTTTTGTGGCGCCAGTTTGAATAGTTTTTTTAACCAACATCCCCCTCAATGTACTTGCATAACAACATTTTGTGTTCCAGCAATCCTACATATGAGAGCCAGAGTATTCTAAGCGACCACGCTTCTACAACTATGGTCCAATTGCTACTTACTATGCTTTGTCACTCGTGATTGAGTGTTAGTTAATTGCCGATGAAACATTGTATTATTTTCAATTTACAAAAGTATATATCATACCGTGATTTTCTTACGCCAGACATATATAGTATACAATTAACGACTACATGATGACGCATCATTTTGACGCAACAATGTTCATTAAAACATTCATTTCTTATGTGAACGATATTCACTGATTTTTTCTTAATCCTGTATGGCAACTTTATTTTATAAAATAGTGAATATAAGGATTAATTATTACAACACCTTACTATAGCCTCGAAAAGAAAACAATGAGAAAATGTCTATAAACCTAATGTTAAATAAATATTAGCAGAATAAAAAAAAAGTGACGGCTGTAACAACAGTACACTAAAGCGAACGCCGGGTAGACGAGGTCTTTTGCAATACTCAACTTCGTTTTAATTGAAATTTTGCTCAACGTCACCGCGTCTCGCTATAAGGCATTTATTTAAGTTATTGTGATAAAATTTTAATTAATTTCTTCTTAATTATCATAAAACGTTGTAATTTGCTCCGTCGGGCGCCGCTAATGAGATTTCATAGGTGCGTAGATCTTGATTGCGACCATGAATGAAATGAAACTCTCATATTTGGCCGCTTTCGACTGAAATTAGGTTACAGGTTCAAGGAAACAGAATAAAAAATATATGAAAAAGTACTGGTGAACTTGTTAGATGATAAAAATATACATGAAATTTAAGTACAATGTAACTCAAATTGTCTTGTCTAAATTAAGTATCCTATGTAATGGCTAGACTTAGACTTGAAGTAATGGAAAATATTTATGATTTATTTAACATTATCAAAGTAAACCACTGATGGGCTGCAAGTCAAGAGAATATTTTAACAATTTTTAAATATAGTATAAAGCAATATTCGCAATAAGTTTTCAAGGGGTAGACAAAATTTGTTTAGTCACTGTAAGGAAATTTATTAAAAAAAAAATAGTATTCCTTTAATTTTTATTCTCTTAGAGGTTATGTGTTGTATACAACATTAAACAATACATTTATGAATAAAAACCATGATTCTGGTACCAGGCCGGCTGGAATCACTTAAAGTCGACTTAATTAGATCGATTACAATCGAACTTGAAACTTCCATGTTGTAGGGCATTTTTTTTTTGGGCAGGAGGAAATCGTTTTGGGTGCTAGCCACCTGTGGCCAGGACCGTCAGCTGCGCACAGACAGTATGCGCAGCAGGTATGTGGGGCGCCAGCCCACTAAAACCCTGCTGTGTTCCATCGACGCCACTTTGGCCGGGGGCGGTATCTGCTGTAGCATGACCTGCGCCCGGCGGCGGACCAGGCTGCCCTGCTAGCGACTCTCGTCTCGAGTCTTTCTGGACGAACCACCGTCCGGTGCAAGGGAACACTCTCGCACCGTCCGCTAAGACCACAGCGCAGGCGGTGAGCTGCCTAACTCACCGCCCGCTAGCTGGATCACGACGGTCAGAGGCTATTGTTGACCTGCGGCCGCCGGCGGGTTCGTCGACGCCAGGAGAGAAGCGAGGAGGTAAGATCCCTCTGCCATTCCGCCGCCTCCTTAGCAGCCATGATCTGCTCACAGAAGAAGGCGACGGCAGACCACTCGGCCTCAGTCCGCACCATCCTGGAAACGACGGTCGGGAGCGAGAGGTCCGTTTCGATCGCAGCGATGAGGTCACCGCGAAGCCCGTCCCAACCCGCACAAAAGCGCGAGGGTATAGTAGGGGGTGTCCACCATGCTGCGATCGCAGTGCTGGCACATCGTCGTGGGCTCGCGCCCAGCCACAATGCAAAGGTACAACCGGAAGCAATGTTGCAAGGCATGCTATTTGACCCGTGTATCAGTTAATGAATATAATTCTTTTCCAAGTAAAGGCAATTGAAATGAAAACGCTTCTAAATTTCAGCACCGGCAATAACAAATTAATAAAGATCGCTTTAACGACTCTGCAATTTACCTGTCTACTAGTTCATTTCAGAAAATTCAGTAATTAATTCAACTTTCACGATAAATTATTAAACACTTCAATTCGTCTTTGCAAATTTCATGACGATATAATTATTCGATAAAAAATAAACCATAAATACGTTATTTAATCATCGTTTTTATTTGTCTGATTATAAAACTGAGTTTATATGAAAAAAAGTTATTGAAATATATGAACGTATTTTTATGTAAAAAATTTAAGCTTTATTTGTTAACACTGTCACCTGTTCGAATTGAACAAATATAATTCAAAATAATAAACACATTTCGAGTAATTTCTTTGTGCATGTGTTTATGAAGCAAATTTTATATTATTGCGTCTTATTACGTTTAAAGTCTAGTTATTTTCAATAAGGTGCATATTGTTACTTCAAACTGTCTAGATAACAGTTAAATAAATGTATACGTTTTACTCTTACACCATTTTAGATTCGTTTTTTAATTTTTCTTGCTATTCTATGACTAGTAACATAGGTTAACATAAAACCATATCCAATTTAGCAAGTAAATAAAACCTGAAAAGCGTTTTAGCTCCGATTTTAGCCGTGCTATTGACTAATTAAAATTTTTATCTATAGTTGACAAATTGGCACGTACGGAAACTTAATGAACTTATATTTATATTCGTGCATTTCAATGAATGTCTGTCACGTAAAGTTCAGTTCTAATGGTTTCAATTGATGAATTCTTCGATCAACATAACACCATTGGAAATTTTCATACATAAAATGAAATGAAACTGTAATAAAAGTAACTAAAGCATTAAAAAAACTTTCAACAGAAACAGTTTACTAAGTATAAGATAATATTATATTAATATAAATTATTACTAAATTCTACTAACTCCTGGATAAAATTCATGTAGCGAAATCGTATTGCGGTGTACCGCTAATGTATTTACGTAATGTACGGATGTTTAACACTAACTCAACGTGTCTCATCTCTGTGTAATTTGTTTACCATTATTATATCTACCGTGTAGTTAATGGGTTCTGATCTATCCTGCCAGTATTGAATGAAATTACTACGTCCTAAATATAAGCAAATCAATGATTATACCAAAATCTTGTAGAGATATACGTAGATTTTCTGTGTAACAGCAAAATTTTCATATTGCGTATATGACAAAATGACTTGTATAAATATTGCGTATATGATAAAATGTGTATAAAAATTATATAATATTGCGTATATGATAAAATGTGTATAAAAATTTTAACGAAGCAAATTTGATATTATTGCAAATATTATATATCCAGTTAACTTATTGTTATTATTTTTAAAAATAAATCATTGACGAGGAGTAGACAAGAGTATCATTATGTTATAGTACACATAATATTTCTTTGTACAGTAAAATATCAAGTTAGTCCGAGATATTACTGCAGAATTTAGGACGCCTACTCATGCTGAACTGCAAATTTAAGGAAATTGTTTATATTCGGATAAGGGTTAGATACTTTTCGTGTATACGATTTTTGTTGTTCTTTAGTTTGAATAAAACGAAAGTTCCCCATAAAATTTTATGGGTACCATTTGTTACAAAAAAAACTTCAACGAAAGAATGGAATAGTTCAACAGTTCGCTTTAAATGCTAATATTACTGCACCCACAAGCGACGTTATAGTTACGACCTCAAAGCACAATTCACAAAAATAACTAGATACTCTTACACACTTTTCATAAAACAGCTATTATATTAATCTATGTATTCCAAGCTAGTCATAATAGCACTTTATTCGAATAGTCCAAATTCCACTACCTGCCAATAATTTGTGTCTTTATAATCCTATTTATTTTTTATTTAGCAAAAACCCCAAGAAGACTTTAGGACTTTAGAACCCGAGAGGAGGGCCGCTGAACAAATTGGACAAGAAGGGCAAACCTTATTATACTTACTATAATATACAATTAAAAACTATGCTGTTCTAACCTGATGAATGTAAACATAATAACTGAAGTAAACGGATATAGAGGTAGATCTCTATTAAAAGTCATTATTTTTATCCTTAACATTGTAGTGCCTTTTTCTGCCACCAAGTAGTAGTAATATAACCGGGTTCGAGCTTGAAAGGTGTGGTGGTTAGTAAACGATAAACACGAGTAGCACCAGATTTTTAGGAGCAGTCACGCTTTCTAGCATAAAAATCTACTTCAATGTAATTCATGAGATGAAAATTTGTGTATGTTTTGTGTCTGGTTGTTAATATATGTTTAAGTATTTATTTAAAAAATATCTATGAATGTATATCGGTCTCTGATTACCAATACTACAGGTCCTTAGCTATTTATCTTGGGATCATTCTACATGTGAAAAATGTCCCCGATATTTTTTTTCTCATTTTGAACAATGATAACTTACTTAAAAACAACCATTAAATCATATATTTCTATTACAAATGTAATTCTGGAACGTCATGTTTTCCATGTAAATATTTTAATAAAAATTAGAATATAAGAAATAGTACTAGTAAAAATTTCATATTTGCATTCCAAAGCTTCAAATACGTAGATTTCACTTAAAATAAAACGCAATTCATTTCACAACTAAACCGAAATTATGTTACGGTTGAGTTTACTTTGGCGCGTATCCAAGCGTACACGGCTGCGCGAAATATTAACCTAACACCGACAAACTCGTGAACTGGTAACTTTTAGTTTTTTGTTATAATTTATTTGACTGTGCTTTACGCTTTGCAGCAGTCCAGTTTATAACAAAACTGTGCAAAAGTCGATTGATTACAGTTTAGAGGCTACAACTTTACTATCATGAATTAGGATTCCCAACATTTGTGGGATCTGACAAATCCTTAGTATTGCCTAGCAGAAAATGACAAAATCTAGATAGACATAGTTCTTACATTCACTATGGGAAACAAGATATCATAGTTAAAATATTAATAGTGTTAAAACTAGGTGTACGGATTTTTTTTTCAAGGTTTTCGTTATAAGGTCACAGTAATTTGATTAAATAATTAATATTTTTTAATAAAACATATAAAGCAAAGTTACCTTAAATTATGGAAAAATTTAAAATTCAGTCATATGTAAGTGTAATAGTTTTAATGAACTTTTTTGCGTCAAAATAATGCATAACGTAAACTTGGTGTTCAATTTCTTAATTAAAATCATCATAATCTTTTTGATACTACATCATTTCACTACTGGACAAAGGCTCCGCTAAATGCACGCTTTTGTCTGTAGCCAGTCTCATACAGTTTTTTAATTGCTATTCTGAAGTAATTTTTTCATTGTAACACCTGATAAATATAATAAATGCACCTTTATTATTTTGAAATTAGAACTCTGATAGATGACTAAAAATTTGAGATATTCAGATATCCACTAAGAAAGGTATTTTGTACTTCCACCCCTAAGGGGAGAATGGGGATTTATATTTCAATGAAACTTTATGTACTTGCTACGCTTCATTTGTTTTCGCATATATTGATGCAGTTTTAAAAATAGTAATTGTAACAAAATTTTTAGTTTCGTCATACTAACTCTGGCGTACTTCCAAGCTGTAACGTCAGCAGCACATGGTGGACAAAAACAAAAACTTTTAATTACTACTTTTTGCTAAATCTTCTTTTAGAGTACAGTATTCATAATATTTTTTTAAATTTTTTTATTTCTCCATAATGTAACAAAATTTGAACATGGTTACTAAATATTAAAAGTGATCATTTAAAAAAAAAACCCATAGTTTTTCGAAGTATTTTAGAGATATATCACATTTATTACATGTAATAAAAAACTTAGGAAGAAGGTAAGAACGACAGTTACGACTGTATTTAATTACTTCTTCGAAGTAGCTTCTAATTATCTTTTATACTTTTCACAAAGAACTTGCAGAATTATTATTGCATTTTGTAAACATCTCTGTAAAATGTCTTATTTAAAAAGCAGCTCACAAGACACAGTAATGAATATTAATTAGTGAATAAATGTACCTGATTAATAGAAAGAAACCATCACACTTTTTTTGGCAATTAGCTCAATGATGTAACGAGCAAATTTTGATCTTTTTATGTTTTTGTATTGTCACTATTCATTTTATAACAAAGATATAATCGCTTTGTATTGTTCGGCTAGTCAATTGTTCGTAGATGACATTAAAAATTATTAAACCTTATAGCCTATTTTCAGAGCCACAGTTTGAGTAAATTTTAAATGCAATTTTGGCACTATTTGTTGATATGAATAAATTTCATCGTTATAAGCTGCCTAAATTTCCGATATGAAACTACCATAGGCAAACGTTATCACCAATTCTGCAGGTCCATTTAGCAACATTTACAACACGGCAGTCATTAAACAGTTTCCAGTACAGATATAAACATTGCTGTAGTGCGTTAGGTAATGCTATAAAGGAAATATATGGCAATATATACTAGTCTTCATTTATCTATTAAAATAAATCATCTGTTTACTATTGGTCATGGATCTCTCTAACTACACGCCGATAAGCACGATCTTTACACTACCATGCAGTATTATATTCTTTTGTACTTGTCTTTGAAATAACAAATATTTAAACACGTTTTGCACCAAAATAATTTTGATACTAAAATTTTCAGTACAATAACTACAGTTTTCTTTACTTTTTCTTATACAAAATAATAAAATAATACTAAAATTAACACATATACATATTATGTTGTGCATATATAACCAGTGATATTAATATATTTTTCTGTCGATAAAAGTAACTATGTAAATATGGATGTTTAAGCACTTAGAGAATAAAATAATATTAATCTGTTATTTAAAGACTCAACAAATAAACCGTGAAACTCATTCGCGTTCGACGTTACAATTTCAAACCGACTATTTATACCAGATTAATTTGAAGAGCACGATAATTAAGCGCGTTTAAGTTAATTAATGAAATTCGTGGAATTCACAAAAGCGTAGCAGTTGCTTACGTATTTTCAAAACGTTAATTCTTGTTTAAATTGAACGCTTAGGAATTAACCTTGTGATGATGTAAACATTTTTATATCGATTTTATGTATGTATGTAAAAAATATCAATATCGATGTAGGTATGTATATGTATACACATTTATCCAATAATTTTTTTATATTAACTAATTAATAACGAATGACTTCCATTGTATAAATTTGATTTATTACATATCTTGTTAAAGATATCAGTACTGAAAATTCATTTTAATTCTAGTTCAAAGTAAATTAGTAAAATATATATTAAAGTATTTGCGATGTGCGTATGAAACAAATATGAAAACAGCGGATACAAAGTTCTTGTGGTTGTTTTGTATCGTTTTCAATCAACATTATGAAAGCATGCCGTGACCGCCGGCATTCCACAAAAGCAATACCGCTGAAAGCTTAATATACACTAAGTATATAGAGACCGTGATTTTAATGGCAGATATAAAGGTCCTCGGATTTTTTAGTAAAAACTTAAACTCATTAGCGAACATTTTATGATTATAGAAATAAATATGAAATGTTAAACGTCAGTTAAGTCTGCATTCACACAGAACTATCATGAATTAATTAAATCGTAAATGAATGAAAAAGCATTGAAAATAGTTTTAATAGAAATTTACGGAAACTGTTTCTCTAAGAGGTTGTCGGATAATAATAATTCTGCAAGAAAGTGGTAAAATGTAAATATCGTCTTATTAAGAATCATCATTTTATTGTCTGTCAAAAACTAAATTTATTGAAATTTGACAGAAAGTGGTCACAGTAACGTCGTTAGTGTTTCAAGGAGTGTAGCGTCCTTTCAAGAATCCTTCTAAAAAAGCTTAGTTTTAGAACTACTGAAAAATACTATGTACTTACAAATATACTTTTAAATATTTAGAAACATTTAAATTTGTTAAACAATAAATAATTTGAATATGATTAAAGATTTTTGTAAAATTGCATATTTTGCGTTAGCAAAAATCTTGTAATATTTGCCGTTACATGATGAATTAGTAAAATGGTAATTCAAATTCTTCTTAATCATTAAAAAAATATTCACGATAATAATCAATAGGCAGTAGATTTTTTGCCGCTGTTGTATAAAAAGTGCAATTTATCATTAGTTAGCGAATACTAAAGTATTATTCCCTTTTACTTCGATCGTAAATTACCTGTGCAATAACTGCACGAATAACGCCGATTTCATTTTATGTAATCACTACAAGAATAGAATAAGCATAATCACTAACACTAATAACTCCAGTAATCAGGATTAATACAAACAAACAATTAAATTGCAATGAATTTGCTAAAGAGCCATAATTATTAACCGCCTAAGACTACGTAAATCAATATTAGTCATAATTTGAATATTAAGTTATTTATTCATTCATAGAGAGTGTATGTTTAACAGTTTCCATAAATGGAATAAATAAAACGAAAATGAAAACACAGTTAATTCGTATAGCGCGGTAATTAATCGCATTTTAATTGATGAATGTAATTCGCGGGATTGGCGAATGAATTCAAATGTTCACTTCGAGAGTCAGCAAAACGCAAATTGATAAAAGAACTACGACATAAATTACCCTGTTGATATTCTTAAGAGAGCAGCTTTATATGTACGCGGAATCAACTATATGTTAGTTATTACTTATAAAATTCTATTAACACGTCGTAGAAAAATTTTTACAATGTCGAGTATTTTAACATTTATTTATCGACAATTAACTAAATCCTTACCTCATTTTACACGAATTTAAGTGGTTCATGCCATCCACATTGAAGCGTGGTTATCCAGAATAATTTGGCTATAAGTTTGACTTAATAAATATAGCAACACTATTATGGCGGCAAATTGAGTTTGTGAGAGGTAGTTAACCACGAGGAACGAAAAAAACGTATCTACCATCCAAACAGACACCTCCACGTTATGTTGCAAGCGATTAAGGGCTGTGCCATAGAGAAAGTCTAATAATAAACATGATATGTCTATTAATATTAAGATATAAATTTCTTGTAAATAGTTTAGAATACTTTCTTATTAAAGAAATATTAAATTCAAGATCAAGTTAAACGGCAAGCAGTAAACCAGTGCAGCACTCAGTCAAATCACAGTCAATTAACTTAGAACAGATGAAAGTGGAGCAGAACAAAACGAATACGAACAAAGACGGAATCGGAATAATTATCTTATCTACAAAGAATCATCTTCTCACACCATCACCACTCCCATCAAACAATCCCCCCGCCCTGTATCTAGATGGTAGACAACGTTCAACGGCTAACGACAGCCCCCGGATAGTTTACAAACAAAGAACTACTGTAAATTGAACCACAAATAAGTTTACGTATGGCACAAGTAAATGATAAAGTGAATAAGAATACTGATTTTTTTAATTTATTCTTTTCGTAACTAAGAAATCGGTTATTTTTACGTTCTTAAGATTAAATATTTTATTTTCATCTCACTTCAGTATATAATGCAATACTATCTGTACTAACGTTGATTTGATTTTGATCGTTCCTTGCGTGGTTCTTCTCAGGATACCCACTATTTTGAAATCGGCATTAGAATTATCTCACCACTCAAGTGCTGGTGAAGAACGAAATGAATAAACAAATTTATATTTTTAATTTATAACATATTGGCTGGCTACATATAGAAAAGCCGTCATATTAAATACATTTTCAGACATATATTTGAAAATTTAAATTTTATTATCAAACTGAAATTTTTATTATATATCATAATTTGAATTTAAGTTAATGTGAGTTGTAGCTTCATTAATTTGTATTGAGTTGAGTTAAATACAAAATAATGAAAATGAAACAGTAATATGTCTGTGACTTGCGTCGACTCCTTTAACCGCAACAAACATTGCTACACCTGACGGTACTTTATAAACTTTTGCACTAAACATTCAAATATAGAAACATTACAAGTTATGAATAACATTCATTATATATTCAAAAACATCTTAGGTTAAATAATATTATAAAAAGAATTTAAATATGTTACATTTTGCCTACATTGTATTGCTAGACTTCAAATAATAGCCCGACTCGGGATTCAATTATTCTAGTTGAACGCGACGAAGGTTCTCCAATTGAAGCGTGTTCGCCAAGAATACTTCTGGCTCTCACATGTAGGACTGCTGGAACTCAGCAATTCTGTTATGGTGGCAGATTAATATTGACGGTAGTAGCTAGCCAGACGAGTTCGAGAAACTTTACCAACATCCAGACTCCACTACTCCTGTGACCTGGGAATCGAACCCGAGACCTTCATGTTACTTTCTCAACAAAAATATCTGTACGTGTCAATTTTTATGGTTACGGGTCCAATGGTTTTGTAAGTTAGCGTTCTCGAACATTTCTACCGTCCATTTTCATCTACAGGAATATAATAGAGAAATGATAGTAGTTTTCTTGGACAGGTGCCATCTGAGCCATATTTGTCAAATTGACTGCAAAAAATTCTTTTAAGCTGTTCCTGTTTTATATAGAATCGACGGTATTATTTATGTGTGTAAAAGACAGAAAAGTACAAACGCGGGAAGAATGTTGTATTTTTTGCTCTCGATGAGAAATGCATGCTAGCATTGTACTTAAAAAAAATTTAAACAGATAGTTTTGGAATATATACATAATCTTAGAAGAAAGCTTGTTCCCTAAACAACATATGAAGAAATTACTTACCTTAAAAAGTAATATCTATCAAAATAAATAGAGCAAAATAAAAATAACAACATTAATAAGAATACATTTTAAATTAACCTGAATAAATTTTGAAGCAATATATATGAATATGATTTCACTTAACCGGAAATTACTTATAATGTCGCTTTAAAATAATTTAATAGAAACAGACAGGCAATTGCACCAAAATTAAAAAAAAACCGTACTTGTCCACGTTAATTACGAAATTTTGTTTTGTGAGCACTTCAGTCAATCGTTTCAATCTGCCTGTGGATTTCGCAAAATTCATTAATTCATTTAACTTTCGTGCTTAATTATCGTACATATAAATTAAACTTGTTTTAATTTGGAATTTCCTCTTTGGCAGTTGTCACGTATGTAATTAAATCGCTTTGAATTCGCTCATTACCAATTATTATTAAATTCATATTACATTTTATACGACACAAGATATATTTCAAAATTATATTTGAAACAAGCTTTAAATTAGAAAATCACCCTTCTGACTTTTCTAATAAAACTTTGTTTTTCATTTTGTCGCAAATTTGTATAAAATACTATTTATGCTTTTGCGATTTACATTTATTTCAAAAATTCACAGGTTCAAATTTCAAATCTCCATTTAACGTGAGATGGGATTGTGGTGAAACATTGATTTATATCGAATTAAAAAGAAGCTTTCCTATTTTATCATCCTTAAAGTAGATTTTTTTAAGACCAATCTCTATTTATACACTTCTTAAAAGTTGTACGCTTTCATATTTAAAATGTAAAAAAAAATCAATCAAGGAGGAATCCAATCGAGAACCTCCTTCTAGATCGAATAAAATCACTCCAACCGCTTGAGAATATCGATATAAACAAAACATTGTAATATAAAACGCATAGTACTATTTTTCTACGAACAGAATAAACTCAGAATACTATCAAGCAACTTTCAGACATCTCGTTATCCTGCAAACTTTCCGCGCTACCGACTTCAACATTGCTCAACGACACCGATTCTAATAAGTTCAGTCAGTTTAAAATTACTTCAAATTATTCACCATATTTATGATAGTGACAATATGGATCTTGGTTTTCTTACATTAAAAGTATCTAGTTTAATATATATGCACTTTTTTTTTATTTTAGCATACTAAAAATTAAAAAAATACATAAACGTTAAGGCTACGTTAATATGGAAGATAACCATTGTTACATATACATATCGTAAAAATTATGCAATCATCATATGATGTAAAAAATATTTTTTGTTTATTGTACCAAGTCGTTTTGATTGCCAGGTATTTTAGATGGACTAACAGCCTGTAGTGGATTACAGCTTACCTTATGACAGAAATTTCCGTTTCTTTTTTATCGGTTATGGACTACTTGCTCTCGATTTCACCTGATGTGACAATAAGGCTGTAGAAGGTGATACATGTGCGCCCCAAAATTCATCTGACTTACACGTATAACTGCTGGAACACAATCTCGCTAATATAAAGGCAAATAGGCATCAAGGGCGGCCTAAATAAATTTTCATAACTACTGTCGAACCATATTCTTCTTATTAAAAATCATCACCATCCTTTTATGTACCCTATTTTAATATTAACTTTAATAATTCTCATTTTGGTAAACCAATAATAAGCACAAGTAACTGACTTCCCTATTTGATTTACAAAGGGTGAGAGTTTCTATCAAAAAAGCTTTCCAAAAGATTGACAAAAGGTTTAAAACCCCCATTGTTGTTATAAGTGACAGTAAAGTAACTGCCTCCAGGTGAGACGCTTTAGTGAAATTCTCTGCAGGTATTATGATTACTTCAAAGGAACAAAAACGGACGCCCCTGTACAGTATTTGTTAACTTTGATGTTTGTTATTCTGTTCCTATACATTATCTTAACAAACTTGTAACAACTGATGCCATTTGAGGTTTTAATTTTAAATAAAGTTGATTATATTCTAAATGTACTAACGTCATTATCAAATTAAGATCTACGTCAATTATAATAACAATACAATATACTTATAGCACTTTATGCCGAATTAATCGCCTCGAATTTACTATCTACGGGATTATAGTAACGGTCGATCTTGAGTAATACGAATATCTGTTGTTTTTATCACGTTTCCTGAAAGACTAGTTACAAAAAACATTATGCGATAACAGATTATTAAAACAATAAAATGATATCAATAATCTAAGAATTACCTTTGTAATGAAATTAGTTATCGTAAACAGTACTAGGCCCCCAGATTGAACCCTGCAGTGATAGAATTTATAAGAAACAAAAACTTCGCCCTATTGCTTGCCCGGTGATCACCTAAAACAAAAGGGTACAATATGCTAAAATACAAATAAGTACACAAATATAAAATTCAACGTGTTTTTTCTACACATTTACATATTTTATTTGGTAGGAAACAACGACTTTACCAGACTATTCCAATCCAGCTGTCTACATGGGTGCTGCTGATATTGCATGACGGCCTTTCAATGATAAGAGATCAATGATGGTATTAAATCATGCAAACTAACAAACTATCTTAGATGTTTCAAATTCACACACTAAATGGATTCCAATTGAGATATAATATTGCATAATAAAATATCAGGCATGGTCAGATACTATACCAATGAGACCGTGGTAAGGAACAGGTTAAGGCATGAATATTGGCAAGGCATTGCATCCTCGCTACAATACAAATCGATACGCATATAAATTGATTCACGGTCGCACCAACCGACTTTAACATTTATCTCTTTTATCTTACATTTCAATGGACAGAATATTTTAATAGGGAGTAAATAAATGGCAACATAAAAGCACAAACGTCCTCTGAATAGACTACAGAATGGGATCAAAGCATACAAAAGCGCACAGTTCCATGCATAATTCAGATAAGTGTAAAATAACACGAATTCATAGTTACAAATAGCTACTTGCTCACTTTGCATAAGAATTATACGCGAAAACAAAATCAATACATAAAATTTTTATTTGTAATAAATCGGTATATGGTTAAAAAAATGGTTACTACTTGTTTCGTTATTCATAGTAGAATTCAAATTGAAGAAAAAAAAATGAAAACACTATTTGTTAATAATAACAATTGTTACATTTATATTTCTATTATCTAATCGCTGCATAAGAATCTTTAAAAGACGAAATGACTTTACAAATTCAAATAACAAAAGAAAGTCTAGACAAACGAAGATGATTTATGTTTAAAACTTATAAGATTTTAACTTGAATAAATCGGATATTAGAACGTTTGTCCCGAAAGCAATGTTGTGCAGAGTGTGCCGTAAACGCAGCTGTTTGCGTCCGCCTAATAGTCGATAACGTTTGCCAACAATGTGTTAGAGACTAAGCCGACAAACTCTTGTTCCCTCTTGTTATAAGTGTTTACTAGAATTAATAGTCATATTTACATTTATATACACTTTTAATTGTATTAAAAGTGGGCCTATCAAAACGTTTACTAAACATTTAACCATTCTTAAAATCAAATCAATATTTGTCTTACATTGCTTGACAACAGAAACATAAGCCATTATTGTAATATATACATTTCTTATTCTTTGTTTTGTAAAAAGTAAATGGCAAAAAAAAACCGTAGATCCAAACGGAAAGAAATCTACGTACATGCAACAGATTTGATCATCATGTATGTTATAAACGTAAAAGAAATATAAACTCGGTTTTACACTTGACGGTAAGCAAAGGAGTACGCTAACTGCGAAGTGTAAAAAAGCTCGCGTGTAAAGCAAAGTTGTTTCGCTTTAATTACAGCCATATTTAATTAGTACATTTAAGTAGCAACACCACGCTTCAAATAAAACGTGAAGGAATAAATTGACAAAGAAATGTGTGGGGTAAGCTTTTCATTAATATCGTATTTTCTACGGGTAAAGTTGCTTTGATATAATTACCTTAAAGCATATTTACATAATCGCTTAGACATACTTCAAAGTTAAGAGGGTATGTGCTAAGACAAGGATTAACTAATTTCGTCTTGATTACTTGAGACAATACTAAGTTTTATTGCACAAGAAATCCTATTTTTAAAGAACAATTATTTTTAATCGATGTCAAAGAAAACATTCTCAGTTTGACACGCATAATTTTCCAATAGTTTTTTTTCTGTGTACCCGTAACTCTTGTCAGAGAGCTCAGATTTTAATGATTACTTTTTATTATAAACTCGGTTCCATAAAAAATAATTAACTATATACTCCAAAAGGAGTAAAATCGAAAATGCAATGTATATTTTACTTCAAAATCGATTTTTTTTATAGTGAAAAAGTATTGCTGTGTAAACCGCATACAAATAAATATCCAATATATTTACTACCACATACATATTAGTTCATCTTACAATATAAATGCTTACAAAAGAAATATCTTCAGACAGCAAACGTGATAACTGATAAACTAGAGATCAAAAGAGCAATCACGAACTTAGCGATCAAGAGACTTATCGCGATTCTAGGGATCATTAGTGGTATAGCATTGATATGTGCAGTCAAACTAAAACTCAATAGCAAATTTAATTTAACATAAAATATTAACTAGTTTTAAAATCAAAAATAAAGGGAAATATAACACTCACGTCTCAATGTCAAGAAGTCGACTGATATGTACAGGGCTATAAACAGTGGATGGTGGAAATAAATAATTAATTTAAATAAATACTTATTTTAGTTTCATTACATCAAACAAATGTTACGATTTTCAACGGTTCCGTAATGTATATTGAATACAACATAAAGCAACCGCAAGAATGCTTTGCGGTTCATATTTTATTTTTGTTCCCTTTTGTTCCTTACCAAACCAGGGAGTGCGATTTGAAGGTTTCATCTTATTAAACACCGAAATAAGAGCCGCTATTAACATGGTAATTATGCCTTTGAAACGATGGCGTTAAACATCTTATAAATTAATTTAACAAAAAGCGAATAAATACATTATTGTGCCTTTGTGTACCTAAATGGCTATATACTCAATGTAAAATAAAGTAGACCCACTTAACGCTTTGAAGTATAGCAACTTATTCTTGCACACTACGGCAGTAGTATTTACACGGTCTCTGCCAAGAAAGACCCACCAATAATATTGATAATATTTAAAGATTTTTATCGATGCATAATTCATTAAACAGATATGAACATGGACAGGTAATGTTTTTTGATCCATCATATATAATAAAATAAAAGATCTCAAATTAAAAAAAATTACAACGTTCCTAATCTAAGAGATCTATTTTCGACAAGGGTTCATCGTTGCATTAACAAGAAATGTATACTGTTACATTATTAGCATACAATTACATTAATAGAAAATAAAATGGATTCAAATAATTTTATTCTTATACGTAATACATTACAACAGTAGAATTTTTGATAGCGGCTGTGCCCAAATATAATTTTACCTAGTTAACGAACAGCTTATTTTGTTACTTAAGATTTAAATTTGAGAATGTAAAAAAAATATACAATGATAAGTAATTCGAGAAAACTTAATCTTTAAGAAATTTACAAAAAACATTTCATGATCTACGCCGTTGAAATTTATAGCATTATATGTTTAAATAATAAAACCACGAATAACTAACTATTCATGATATTTATAAGTTATAACAGAGACATAATTGCGTTAAGTGTAAATAACAGTAAAACGAGACAGCCCCAAGCTTCGGCACATTTCGACAAAGTTCTGTACAGGTAGTCATACTTCAAAGCGGCTTACAAGCGGACGCCCCTAGACAACATTCGTTAATTCGCTTTGATGTCACCCTTTACGGCCCGGTTCGTTCTCGGCAACTCGTAACGAGTAAACGCGTCTTAAAACTTTTAACTGCGAACAAGTTAAACTTTTATCAAAATATGAGATACATTTAAATTTATTCTGCATTATGTTTCGTGTTTACAGTTTAAATTTCAGATAATGAACTTAATATCCATGTGTTGTTTATCATAGATCTTGTAACACGGATGTCCCTAGTTCGATCCCCGGGCAACAGGAGTAGAGGAATCTGGATAATGGTAGGCTTTTTCGTACCCGCCTGTCTAACTACCACACCGCCATATTAACTTCCCTGTGTTCCGCCAGTCATACATGTAAGAGCCAGAAGTATTCGGGCGAACTCGCTCCACTGTCTAGAGCCTCACTTGAAATCAGGTGAAACCGAGGTCAAGCCTATAAACGATAAAAAAAATAATAATGTATCTATCTATCTATGAATAGAACAAACATTTACTATGTTTCGTTACTTTTACATATTATTAATGTAACTAAAAGTATAGCAAATTTCCCTTACGATTAATACGTTTTAAATGGGTCACGAGCTGTAACGTGCACAAGTTTCTGTGTATGTGTCACGGTTTGCCGCTGATGTATTTACGACTTAACCCAACTTGACGTAACGTATATTATCCGCGTTAATATATTGCTTTTTTTAATTAATTTAATGTCAGCGCCAACCATTTACACAATCACCAAACTAGGAAAGTAACCGGTACAATCAAACGAATACAGTTTTTTTGTTAAGATCCATCTTCCAATTCTAAAAATTTTGAAGAGCGAATAAGAAAATTTCAAAAATTAATTATTAAATGTAACTTCTCTCGAGAAACGTCTTCGCGAAACCTGGTTCCGATTGTACTTCATAACATAAAAACTAACAAAACTTTGATAAATGTCTCTATTAATCTCCCAAACGCTTTTGGGTTTGTCCTTGTGAGATAAGAACAGAAATCATAAAAGATACGAAAATAACTAAAACTTTTCATACGTTTCCTTTGTTGGAAAGAGTAAACGACGAAGGCATTATCTGTGAAGTGAAAAAAGGAAAAACAGCAAATAAATAATGAGGACTAATATTTTTTACAATTTTCTCTTTCCAAGTAAAATTGTCTCTTCCAAAGAAAATGAAGGTAAATACAAAAATTTCAAGTTATGTGCAATAATTTACTAGAATTTCATAATAATATCATTTTTAAATTCATGATCTCACAGCTATTTTCAAAAAATGAGCATTATGGAAAAATAAGTTTAAGTGTTAGTAAATTTACTAGCTATAAAAACCGTCTAGCCTAGCACGAAAGCAGTAAAGTTTTTAATGATCGCTGAAACAGTAGAAATTGAAGTGGTAGAAATCGATTATTTGGAGAATGTGTATGCAAACATATTATCCGATAGGTTTACATCGCTTTTCCTTTATCCGTATATGAAATTTAAAAAAAAAATAATGAAAATCTACTTATAAATAAAGATCCACACATCTACACAAAATACTTTATACATTTCTACACGTATTTTGGCATGTGCATGGACCTCGTTAGCGAACCACTTATTGAGGCCCAATTATGAAGTAAGTTCGACTACATCAGATCCACTTGTGCAGGCAGCTATCAATTAAATATGCAAGCAGTTCTTGCCTAGCTGTGTAAATGTTCTAAGTTTTGTTATTTATTTTTATTCAAACTTTATTGGAAAGGAAATGTATACTGAATATAATATGTTCTTAATGCAATGCTGCATTTTCTACCACTCAATCTTTGTTATTGAAAAATATAGTATAAGTGTAAATTCTCCTTAAATACAGACAGACGTGGTAATTACTATCAGATGATCTCCCTGCTGATTTCGCATGATACTTGCAAAACAAAAATGGTGAAATAATTAGACTACTGCTTCTTATGACAATAAAACAACTGCATGCGTTGCCAAATATAAATATTCTTATTGAATACGTACAACATCTTAACGGTTGGCTCTGTGCGTCACGTACACTTACAGCGTGCAATTCACGAGGGTGATTCATGGACGCGGGTCAACCGCGCAGGATTTATAGCGGTCGCACCTGACGTCCGACATTTATTGCGCCAAACAGCACCGAGCCACACGACTCAGTTTACGTTGCATTTAAGTTTAATTGAAGTAATATAATTAAAATATTTAACGAGATGAAAATTCAACGACTATTAATAATATTTAGTAACACAAAAATTCTATGATTATATTTATAAATACCTCCCACTGCCACTTGTGTGATTTGCTCATAAACAAAAAATGTTATAGTACGAGTATATTACATAAATACATTAAACGAAAATTAGCACTCTAAAAGTAAAACTTTGCTTAAGGATCTCGTTACCCGGTCATAAAATCTTCAAAAAGAATTACATTCGTGACGTAGAGCTACAACATTTTAAGTAGACTATTTATCTAGACTAGTCATCTTTACATACTATCGAGTAAAATCGCAGTCAGGTGTCAATCTACTCGTAAATAATGTAAAAAAAAGGATAATAATGTACATATTTTACGTACACAGCTAAATATTTTTAGAGGCAATAAATTTTAATACTGATATGTAAGTGTACAGGCAATTACGTAAAAATCCACATTCGAGGTTCAAGTAAAGAAGAAATAGAATTAGGATTTAATTTAAAAAAATACCAATGATGTCATGGAGAAATCGCACCATATTGTCGCTTGAACAAAAAACTTTATGACAAAGAAAGTGCCTTAAAACTTGTTATAGTAAGCCGCTAAACGCAGGCAAAGGGGGACCAATCGTTGTGAAGAATCTTAGAGTAACCTATCCTGTAAACCAGCGACGATGATAACAATTACAATAAGCATACTTTTTTAATTAGTAACTATCCAAAAACAATAACTATAACTACTGCAGCAGTTAACCGTAATGGTTTGTATTGATACTGCACATTCATCGTTATGACTAATATACACAATGTATGATTTAAAAACTACCAATTAATCTAAGTGATTACAATGTCACACATTGATAAAAGGACATTATGACACACAATAATAAAATCGTTGTGTAGTTGTATTTTTTTAATATTTATTCTTTATTTACACGCCACATTAGTTCTTGAAATAATTAGCAAGAAATAATGTAAAATATAATATTTATGGTGGAAAAGCATTAATCATAAAATTTATTAATGTCGTTAGTAAACGGAAGTGTTAAATTTGTGAAGGTCATACCTCAATATTCTCTATGAAGGAATTATACCAGGTTTATAAGTACGGGTTTCTGTGTAAACACAAAGGCAATCACGCACCTCTGCTACTAATCCCCTGTAGTACGTACCTAAATGTACGTGTACTGCATATATATAAATGTGTAAGTACAGGTACGTGTATCGATATAAAATCTAAAAACATATTACATCATTTAAGACCTTAACATGTATTCATTTATATAAAATAGTAAACTCTGTATATGATAATAGCCTTCATGTGTTTTTCACAAATCCATATGACGTACTAAAATTCTGCTCATGACTATATCGTACTAGTTAGCATAATTATAAAGCACACCAAAGGAATTAGCACAAAATTGCGCTCATTACTTTGAGACAAAATAGGGTCTTGTCAAAACGAAGACTTATTTACAGAAACTTTTAAATCGATACTCGCTAATATTTTACACACAGACAGGATTTTTTACTACAGTAGTTTGTACAAGTTTGTATTTTATATGATTGGATTTTGGACGTAAGGAAAAAAAATCATTTTATTAGAAGATAGAAGAACCAAAATTAAAAAAAAATACTGGAAGCACGTTGACTCAGTACTAATCACTTTAAAATATTTTTACAAAATATCAAATTAATACAGTTCTTGCTTGCGAGAATAATTGACTGATGCAGTATTTATTAATTCATTATTAAGTTATGAAGTTTTGTTAAAAATATTATACCATAATTTATAGTTGCAAATAGTAAAATTCTAAAATCATGACCATGCACAGCCAAAATTGCTAGCCCTAGCCACATTAAATTCGGATGTTGCATTTTTGTGATGTGTTGGTATCCACTAAGACAGTTTTTTAACTACCATCTCTAAAGAAAAGATAGGGTAGTACAAATTTCGATGGAGCTTTTTATATATAACTCGAAATTTGATATATTGGAGATGGATTAATCTTAATATTGAATACAAAAAAAAACACCTTCTGAAAAGAGGACGCGTGACGGCTAGTTATTTACGAGTATATTCCACTATAACAATTTCCAATAACAAAATATTTTTATCTATTACCGACGAAAGACTTAAAAGGTTAATACCAATTTTCAACTTTATTTTATCAGATATATGTGCTATAATATTAAGACAGTAAATTCTCAGCGATGCACAGGTGTAAAATATGTTAAAATGTATCGCTTCAACAAGTTCAGAATATTAATCTAGCTTGTATTCATTGCAGTCACTGGCGCTAGTCTCGGCGAGAGGGCAATGCAGTTATGACGTCATTAGCACGTTATGTGACGACATAACTCTGTAGCTATCTCAACCTGTCGACAATTACGACGATGGATGAGAGTAAGTAATATGAACCGAGAATTTTAGTCTATAATTTAATATTTTGGTTCATTAAACAATAAAACTTAAAATAAATATCTACAAAAGATATATTTCTGAATAAAACTGTAAATTGATCTTTATTTAAGTATATAATTTATTATAATTTTTGAGGAACTTTTTTTTAGAAAATAATATAATTCATACAATTCGAACATTTTTTGAATACATGCTTTCCAATTTCAAATGTCATGTGTAGGTGTTCTGTCAACTGTATAAACACGAATGCTAAGATACCTCATACCATATCCTTATGGGAATATCATACCATATTCTTATGGGAATATCATACCATATTCTTATGGGAATATCAAACTTTTTTGCTATTGCATCTTATGTAACTGCCGCATTTTATTTAAACCCACTCTATATTTCTTAAAATAAATGAATACAACTGGAAATAGTACATATTTACACTGTTAGAGTAAAATTCTGTTTAGATTCTTTGTATAATGTCAGCGATTATTATTAGCTGTACTAACAATAAAGCCAGACTTTTTTTGTAACTTAAACTGCAAGAATGTTGTATAAAAAAATCTATTTCATTCTAATAAAAATATCATTATTACAAATTGTACCATCTTTGTCACAGAGCAAATTTAATAGCATTTCAACATTTATTATTTTAGAACGCCTCTTTTGCCGGAGGCTATCTTATTCATAATGTTTCAATAAAAAATGTCACGTCATTGGGTAAAGTATATCTAGATATAACGTACAAAATCAAATGACATATTATATGTATGGCTCGGGGCGGTAAATAATTGTATAACATTTCACATGAGTAATTCATAGAGACAGGCGAACAACAGTAGATTTATAGTGGAAGGATGACTCACATTAATTACGTATAAAAATGCACAATAACGTAAAACTAGAGTCTATATTTATTTCATACATTATGATATATAACTATATGATTGGGGTGCAAATGATTTAATAATTCAAAAAAAATTTTACAATTTTTATTTGTTTGAATCAAAGTTAAATAAACAATTTTTAATATTTACCTGTACGAAAAATAAATATCAATTTCGTTAATTTCAACCTCGTTCGCACTCATAAGTCCAATTCAATGTAATTACTCTAGTTATTATACTTAATATACACTTTTTTACATTTATGAAGGTTGCAAGCTCTTTACTACAATTAAAGATTTATTAAATCTATCGGCTGATGATGATTATGATGATCACATTTAAAGTTAATTCATTACTTCAAAATTGAAAAAAAAATCTTAACTACAGCTTGTTCAACTTATAATAATTCTACATTTAGTTTTATCGATAAGAAAAATATTTCTATTTAACTTGATATATGTAGATAAAAAATTTTTGTGTTTGTGTCTATAATTATTCTTGAACGTGTCTGCAGTGTATATTTTTATTGTATTAGGTAAAGTTAATGTACGGGAATCCATTCCCTTGATTATTATTTATATAATTAATTATCTGTTAACCAAAACAATATTAAAATAATACAATCTTATCTAAAATTATTTTCTACTTAGACAATTAAAACTTGTCGAGAACTGTTCTCATAAAAAATATATTTTTATCTGTGCATGGAGCAGGTATAAAATAATGTAATAATGTGTCGTTTTAACAAGTTCAGCTCCGTATATTACGTTGCATTCATTGCTGTCACTTGCGTTAGTAGTGGAGCGTTGGAGGGCAATGCAGTTATGACGTCATTAGAACGTTATACGATGTCATAACTTTGGAGCTATCTTCCGGCTGTCAGTAATTACAATGGATAAGCTTTAATGTATTTTCGTCGATATTTTATCTTAAACTGTAAAACTTGAATATGGTTTAAGTTAATGCTGCATCGAATCTTAATATAATCAATTTCGCTACGTAATTTTATTTAAGAGACAATTCATTTAGTTGTTAATTAAGAGGTACCATCATCTGTAATCAAATTTACCTTATATTTTAGATAATTTTCTTTGTACTATTTGTTAATAACTTTAATAACCATAATGGTTAATAACCATATCTAATTATGTTACTTAATGCCCATCATTTTATCGTCTGTGACATTACACCAAGTCTAATAGATAAGTGACTACTTGGGAAATGCATGAAAAAAAACTACCGAGATGGGACAGATATATATATATATATACATATACATATACATATATATA